>JASANF010017150.1:0-35551 GCA_030248245.1 Trissonchulus sp. WLG1_4
ATGTATTTGGAACCAAAAACATGAAGCTATCACGGAAAAATGGTTTTTCCAAAAAATGTAGCAAATAGCATTTTTAAGTAAACCTTAATGGAGGTTCATGAGTCCCCAGCGACTACACAGAGTCTAAACTGACACAATTTCTAAGTCTACATCCAAGTTTGTTTTTCCCTAGCAAAATTTTCAGCTGTCTGGGAGGGCATTAAATGCTAATTCCTGCCTAGATAGTTGCAAATGAAACCTTTAGATCCCAGATATATAACGCTTTAGGCTCGACTCGAACTGAAACCTATTTGGCAAAATGTGTTTCTATGAAGGCGGCTTTTGTAGGTGTTTTTGCACTAAGCTTTTAAAAAACCAAACATCTGTGGATTTGTTAAGCCATCAGCCAATCTGATTGGTCCGTTCCCACCAGAGAAATAAGAAATACGGATTCAGCCAATCTGATTGGTCCGTTCCCCCCAGAGAAATAAGAAATAAGGATTCGGCCAATATGATTGGTCCGTTCCCACCAGAGAAATAAGAAATAAGGATTCAGCCAATCTGATTGGTCCGTTCCAACCAGAGAAATGAGAAAAGTGACATTCAGCTATCTGAAGCCAGAGTCTACCTATAATTGGTATCACGCACTTTAACCCTGAATAGGCTACCATTCCGTCTTGCAAAACAAAATATAAAACTTGATTTTATCTTTTCAATCTGATGCAAAATTTCAATATGAATTAAAGTACGAAGCAGTTTCACTACAAAGCTTTAAAACATTAAAAAATCTCACCGACTTTTTAATCTCGAGATAACTTTAGGAGTTTGTTTTTTGACCAGAACCAAAAATGTCCCTAAATAGTTTCCAGACCCCCTGGTTGGTTGTGGGGGGTTATTGAGGATGAGAGGACATACTAGTCGCAGACAAGGTCTTTGGAATGTAAACAGAAAGGCGCTTTTGTTTGATCAAGTCTTGGGCTTTGAAAGAGACACTCGCACATTCGAGTAGAACCGCAAATAGAATGGAAACATCTTGAAAATGTTATAATTTTAAGGGAAACTAGAGCCAACGCATGAAGAAGGTGGTTTATTTGGATAGACGGATCTAAGACCACTTTTTGAGATAGCTGTGTTTCGTATGGAACAGGAAAGTTTGGGGGAAGGGTGCGGTATGGCTATTTGTGCGAAATTTTAACTTCAAAATTTTAAATTTAAATTTTAATCTTAAATTTTAATTTTTTTTTTTATCTGAACATGTCTTAGAATATTAATGGCAAGCTCATAAAAAACAAAGATAGTGTATATATTTATACCTTGTGTATATATATAGATTTTTTTGGAAAAAAATGCCAGTTTCAGATTTTGATCGAGATCTGATAACGAAAAATTAATGATAGTCCAATTAATCCAGAGTATGGATCAATTCACGGAGCAGTTCACGTTAACCATCCATTTACACTTAACAGCCGTATGTCGGTTCCGCAGAAACGAAGATAGTCACACCAGCACTCACTCACTAACCAAACCAAATTGTGGGTTTTCGGTAGCGTGATTTTTGTATAGGTAATTTTGCCGGCGGAACGAACGTACGGCTGTTAAGGTATGAATGGATGCGTAACAGGGAATTGATCTGTACTGGTGGATTGACTTTGGCAATTGGTTTACAGTCTAAAACTACAAATACAGTATAGTTTTATTAAAACTTCAGATGTAAAACTGTAGTTGAAATGAAATTAAGAAAACTGCAATATACATTTGAAGAAATATATATTGGGTAGGCTACTCATACTGCACAGTACACAGTACACACAGAAAGTTTTAGTATTAGTTATGAAAAATTAATGAATAGAGAAAATACCTCGCCGTAAATTAGGCCACAAAAATTTTTGTTATTACGCATTGAAGTTATAAAAACAAGTTCACCAAAAATAACAAATACAAACTGAATCATACAATAGTGAAAGTTAAATGAAGAAACAGAAAAACGAAAAGTCTTAATAGGACTGCATAACTCACGGCAATAGACGTTGAAAAAATTTAACCATTTGCACAGAAAATCATCAAATGGAGACACCCAAACTTGAGAATTTTGGAACCGAAGGGTTCTTAAACTTCTAAAATTCCGAAATTGAATAGTGTTTTTTTACCCATTCAGGGGTATTTTCTGACTGCGGGGGGAGAGGGTCTCTAAAATTTGGTCCGTAATCAAAATGAACACCCCCCGAACAGAAATTTTCCCCAGAAAATTCCGGTTTCAAACGTGAGTTTTACAATAACCTTTACACAATACAGGCAGACACCTACTACAATGCTAGTTTGTAAACTGGGCCTAGTTTAACGTTCGTAGACAAACGGAATAACCTGTTTTGAAACGAAAAGTTTGCCGTAGCTTCGAATAAATTTTAACTTATACTTCGCTGACAGATTGCTTAAGTTTACAATTCTGCCCAAATATATATATATAATCTGCTAAGTAGTGGGATGACTCAACTGACGGGAATTTTCAAATAGAACCGGATTTCAATGATCTAAATTCAGATTACTACCGAGAATAGGTTCCAAGCCTTTTTGCAAATATACTGAGCAGAAATAATTTGACCGAATTGTCAAAAGTCATTTTTGGCTTGGCATTTTTGCTTGTAGAAATGTTAGAAAAAATATGTATAATTGATTGCATTCTAAGCTTCTAGACGTTTCAAAATTCTGTTATCTATTTTTCAGACATGTACTTACATTATATAGCACAAAAATTTTGGACGTTTTGGGTTCTCTCCCGCCCCAAAGTCCCGCCTATGTATTACCCCTCTCTCTTTGGGGCCTGCCGACAGGTTTGGGGGGGTTTACAGTTTCAGCATACGTGACAAATTTGGGGGGATGTGGTAATTTTCTCGTCGTGAGCCACCAGTTAAGCTTCGTGACCTACCTTCCAAACACTCTGGGGGGGGGGTGAAGCACCTGTTTGGGGGGTGTGTGAGGATGCAATCTGAGGCTGGGGTGTGAAAACCCCCGTGCATGGTTGTCTGTCACCAGGCCCCAGAAGGAGAAAGGGGTCCATACATGGGCGTGGGTTTGTGGGGTTGTCTAATGTCTTCCCCCCTACCCCTCATGTATGTAGTGTTTGTGACCGGCCGTGAAAGAAAAAACTGCCGGCCGGCCGGCCGAAAATTCCGGCCGGTCACAAACATTAACCGACTGTATATATTTGATGTGTGTAATTACATATACTCATTTAATCTGTGTGTATGATCTGTATAATAATAAAACTGATTGAAAAGTTTGCCATAGAATATTTCTTCAGTCTATCTTAATCACCTGTCTAATCGTTAGCATTGTTTTTTGTTTTAGAGTCCAATGCTACGCAAAGCCCAGAGTCCAACTTTACTGCACCGAATCTGGACTTTATTCTGGGACAGTCCTGTGGAGCTGAAAATGGTCCCGGTGGGTCTGATTGCTGGGGCGGGGCTGGAATTCGTGAAAATTCACTGGAAAGTCGGCAGCGTTAGCTTCTACAGCGTGTTCAAGCGAAATCAGATGGATCGCGAACTAGCCAGCCTAGAATATTTCCTGCAATTAGCCTATGCGGAGGAAAAAGAACGACTGAAACATTTGACCGAGAAGAATGATTCGGATAGATAGCATTAATTGTTGTTTTGCTTTATTTTTTGCGTTGTTGTTTTTGTGTTATCATGTATGTGTATAACTGGATTAGGTCAAGTTTGAGAGCTTAGATCCCATTTTTCTACCGGACTAAACGAGTCTAAATGACGCCTAGTTCATACCTACCCTGTCTGTAAGACTCTTCTTTTGTCCATAAATATAAAATTTGGTACGTTGTTGCATAATGACATAGCTGTTAACAGCCAGTTTTTTCTGTGTGAGCTAGATTAGAATTTGTCTATAAGTGCTTATATACATATAAAGGGTATAAAATTAAAAGTTTTTAACTGTATCACTCCTTTTGTATTGTGCCAGCTTACAGATACAGACAGACAATTCCTTATGGACACAGCAAGTGTGAACTAGATATAAACTAGGGGTGGGCGCTGTACTGCATTACCGCGGTATGTGGTAATGGGTCTGTTACCGCTGTAAGTGCGGTCACCACAACTTGCCTGTTATATACCGCTTAAGCATTAGGGGACATACATCTATGAGGGGGGATGGGGAAGGACCCCCATATTGAGGGTCCCCAAAATTTGGGCTAAATTTTGAAAAAATGGCACTTTGTTGCGAAAATTTTGCAAAATTGCAAATTTTAGGATATTTTTGGTCGACCAGGGGGGGAGGGTCCCCAAAATTTGGCTGGACCTGGAGAGGCCCCCTCAAAATTTTGACCCCGTTACATGTATGGTAGGGGATCTGAGTGAATTTTCAGTTCGAAATAATTCATAATCAACGTCCAGCTAGCTAGCAAAATGACCAATGTTTTAAATATTTTTGTGTTTTTCCATTTAAGTAGATTTTTTCGTTTTTACCTTCTTTTTCTCAGATTTTCACAACTCAACCACGGCCCTCTATATTTTTGGTGGAAGGTGATTCCCATTTAATGCGTAGGATCACCTTTTTTGCCGAAATTTATAAAAGCGTGACAAGTAAAATATTAGATATAATTTATATATAAGTCGTTTGAAAAGTCATATATTAGTGGTGCTGTATATAAACTTGTGGACATTTACATAATGTTGCATATTGTGATTGTGTATATGCTTTTTGACAGTCTTTTATTTAAACGTCTATTTTAGAACTTTGTCCATTGCTTTCTTATTTTTTACTACTTTCCGTGTTCATAAAAATCGACCTCGCTGTGTGTGTGGCGTCTGATTTACAATGGAAGCCCCAGACCTAAGCCTATTGGCTGGGATTCACAAAGCGCGTTCAACGTTACACTCGGTCAAAACGTTCTTGTCTAATGAAATAGAACATTGTAATGAAACATACTATGAGTACGTTAAACGCTCTTTGTGAATCGCAGCCTTTGTGACCTGGACTTTTATCAAAAAAGCAGTCTCAACTTTGAGATATTTGAAAAAATATCAATATAGTCCGTTTCAGGAATATGCCTTGAAACAGAATCTGTTTGTTTATCTGATAACGTCTTGTTTGGATTATTAGATATTTTAATTTGTAGTACAGTCGAATTTGTTCTATAAGTTTGAGTAAAATCGATATTTTCATACTGTAATGTTTTCTACGCAATAAAAAATTATGCGGATGTTTTTGAAGGCCTATAACCACACATGTGCAGCTGAGGAAATCTGGAGGGGAGCCGTCAACGGGGGGCGATACATTGCTACGCGATTTTTTGCCAGTATTTTGGGGGGTGTACGCCAACCTGAGAGGGGGGGAACAATCCCCCCCACGCCCGGGTATGCCTATAAGTCCCGTCAAGGTCTTTCTCACATGAATCTGCACAGTGCACAGCCGAACGGTCATCCAAATGTCAATTCCTTTACCGGATTAAACGGACTGGACTTATTTTAGTCCGACGTTTTGGAATGACAAATCGGGTTAAACGGACTAAACTAGTTAAAATAAAGCCCCTGCTACACTTCACAAAAATCTCGAAGCGCTTCAAAGCAAAGCGCGGCCTGGCATTCGAAAGCGTGGGACCGGTTTGCAACGCTTCGAAACGCTTCAAAACAAAGCCAAGCTTGGCTTCGAAGCGAGGCCTGGCTTTGTTTCCAAGCGTCGGAAGCGTTGCCACGTTTTCCAAAGCCAGGCCTCGCTTTGCTTCAACGCGCTTCGAAGCAGCCTGAGTTGAATTTAGTTCAACTTTTGAAGCGCTTCGAAGCGCATTGGAATTAATGTTTGTGACCGGCCGCGAAAGCCGATGGGGGGGTACCCCCGCCCCCCCTGAAATCAAGACACTACCGTGGCAGTGTGCTGAAACGTGGGGGGTACCCCCCCCCCCCCCTGAAATCAAGACACTTCCCGGATTTGAGGGGGCCCCCTGAAATCAAGACATGTCTTGATTTTAGGGGGGTACCCCCGCCCCCCCCCCTGAAACCAAGGCGTAAAAGGGCTATTTCGGCCATAGCATCGTCCGGGCCGATTAGCTAGGATTACAGATCGGCCGGGGCCGGTGGCGGGCCGTGGGCCGACCGGGCCGGGCCGACCGGGCCGGCCGGGCCGCGGGGTGGAGCTTCAGCCTTGAACCAATCAAATGAAGTTATACATACAGAATGGACGTCACAAACAAACCCCTGTAGTCTTGGTCTTCACGGCAACTAGCGAGCTTTGTCTTCAGTTTAAACGCAAGTGCTGTGAGCAGGAACTAAAACCAACGGCTGGTGGACTATACTTATGAATCTCAGGCTTACCTAAGTTTATAAGTTGACTCAAGTGCGCTGCAACAATGTTAGGATTAGTGCAGTTGAAGCTTTTTGTAAACGCCTAAGCTGAGACTTAAGTTTATTGAAATATTTGGTGGGGTGCACCCCACCTGCAACAAAACTGATACAAGTTTCAGTTTTTTAGCTTTCCGTTCAGCGTCTGCTATTCATTAATTCATTCTACAGCTAGAGTGTAAGGTCCGAGAGCTCGCGCTGTCTTATCAAAGCAACAGCTGGGGAATAACAATGCTACTTTAACGGGCAGCTTTGTGTTTGTAATGCAAAAAGTTACAGTTGTATGTAAATTATTAGTGAGCTACAATCGTCCTTGGACTTTAGCAGTCTTTATTACTGATCAAGCCAACCATGGCCCACCGGGCCGACCGGGCCGGTCCCGGGCCGATTCCCGAAAAACAGCGGGCCGGCTGGGGCCAACCGGGCCGGCCGGGCCGACCGGGCCGGCCCCGGGCCGACTGCAATGGCCCCGGGCCGGCCCGGGGCCGACCCGCTGCCACGCGGCCCGCGGCCGGTGGCGGGCCGCGGGCCGATGCCGGGCCCGGGCCGATGCCGGGCCCGGGCCGGCCCGGGGCCGGCCCGGTGAAAATGGCTGCGGCCCCGGGCCGGCCCGGGGCCGACACTTGGCTTAGCGGCCGATCTCTAGCTAGGATAGGGAAGAGTCAAGAGTGTCATACGCTTCCCTATTATGTAATGTACTCTTGGTCCGATTAAAAAGCAGCGCTCTAAAAGTTACTTTCAGCATTATTTTTAAACCGTTTAGTCTGATTATAATTATTACCCGTTAAGGCGCGATTCATACTTACAGCCGTATGTCCGTTCACCCTGCACTCTGCAGAATGACGTTACTGGCACTCTGGCAGGAGCAGCCTAGTGCAGTCAATCAGCCAGCCCATGTCCATGTGACGTCACTATTTTGTAGGCTGGACGGACATATAGCTGTAAGCATGAATCGACCCTAATCCCGTAAAGGAATATTATATTAGGCCCCAAGTAAAAATTCATATAGCTGTTCAATTCATATAGACTTATCCAATCAGTCGTACCGTCCGTTTCCTAAATTTAAGAGCACTCTTTCAGTAAAGCGAACGTACACACGACTCAAAAGTATGAATCACACTTTCGTCCATTTGTCCGTACAGCCGCAAATCCGTCTATTTAAGGTGGCTCCTTTTTGATGTGCAATTAATGTGGTACTTTTAACAGAGTTATACTGTTTGGATGTTATACTGTCTGTTTAGAAAAATCCAACGGCACTTTCAGGTTTCATACTAGAGAGGAAAACAGGTCGGGTCAATTTTCGGGTCAGGTGGAGGGAGGTAACGTGACCCGAAATTTTTTCGGGTCAAAAATATTGTTTAATGTTTAAGATTTTTAAAATTTTTCAAAAAACGGTCATGGGTCTTGTCCGCTTGGACAACAGTCAACGCACATTTTTCAATTTTAAAATTTTCCTTTAGATGTGTACAGTGTATGTAGTAGTGTTTAGTATACATTGTCTAAAAGGTTCATTAAAGTTTTATTTACCAACGTACTGCATCGTTTTTTATTGACTTTCTGGGTGAACTTTAAAACATTTTCCTAGCTTTTCTACTTGCCCGTAAACTTATCTAGAGCAAGCACGCTTTGTGATACTCTTTTAATGCGTAGCAAAGCAGTAATACCTAAATCAGTCTTAAAATGCTTTAATAATCAACTTTCTATTGTCAAATCTAGAATCCTAACAAAGAAAAGTTTACAAAAATAGTACAATAACAAAGCTACCTAGATTGTGCTTTCCAAAGAAACATTCATTATCCGTTGAGTTATTCTAAATATGTATGTTCTTGCATTTCTTAATCCGCCGATTTTCGAAACAGTATATTTAAATTAGTCGGCTCTGCTACAGTAGGAGCCACTACCGAAACGCGTTGCTTACAGAATTGAATCATAAACGACCGTCGAAATTTGTCGCTAAACAGTACGTACAAATAGAAGTTTGTGCAATGTGCCAATTGATTGCTGATATTAATAAAAAGTTTCAAAATTTCTTTAAAATTTGCCAAGTTTATTTCGGCTAATGCTTCTTTCGTGGATAACGCGCTAATTTTCGGATTAGGACATAAAATTGGTGTAGAAAATTGAATTTGATATAATAAGTATAAAGCAATATTGATGATAATGGGCACAGACAGACATATTTGGAGAATGCAAAAAAGTTTGTCTTGTTTCCAAATGGTATTGACATTACTCGATAATGCTTTCGCGGCAATATTTTTATGGACAAAACCAATCACAATTCCAACAGTTAGAATTGCAATAATACAACCTTTCGCTATTTCATAGGTATACATCGCAGACTGATAAAAAGCAAAAGCATCGGACTTTCTGAAGTCGTTCAAAACTGTATAAATATTAGTTTGATTTTGGTGTCGTTTTAACATGGGAAAATAATGTGGCAGGTAGGTCAAGCCAAAAATGAAAGCTATCACACAAAAGGTAACAGCTATTGTTTTTTTGTTGATTTTGGAAAAATGTACTGGTAGCCACAGTGCTACGAAGCGTTCACCAGAAACGACCAAAGTTAAAAACGTTGAAGTTAGACCCATTCCAATCCCGAATTTGAACAACAGGTACCGTAACCATTGATATAATAATGAGTTTTCAGGCTTTGCCATAAGCATAGAAATTCCCATTTGTAATGTCATCAAAACAATAATAAATTCGGCTATGGCAATAGCGCGGTGATACAAAAAACCAACGGCCTTGAAATCTTGACTACGCCAGAAAATAACAAGTAGCAAAATGTATCCGATAATTCCGAAAACACTGCTAACAACATAAATCGCTCCGCTTGTGAGGTATAGAGTTCTTTCAGTTTGGTGAAATTCACGTATCGCAGCACTGTACGTGTGCTTTTCGCTAACTGTCCAGTTAACCAAAGACAAACACGAGTTCAAATTCAGTTCCATTTATAAATTTTGTCAGCTGCTAAAAGTAAAACAAGAACAATGTTTATTATTAATGGGACTGCTATATATAATATATAAATCGTGTTTAAAAGGTAAAAACTTAGTTTTAAAACATTGTAACATAGTAGGTTGAAAACAGAGATTCACCCAAATTTTAGCAAAAAGACTATGCAGGTATATACCTAAATTAGCCTTTGCACTGCATATGTTGTGTGCAGACTGCGAAGTTTTATAAATAATTTCTGTAGGAATAATTTACTTAAATTATAATTTTTAATGAGTAATGACCCAATAACGATACACAAACAGGTCAATAAAATGGTTAATGCAAATTGTGAAGTGAAGCTCCATCAGTTAATGCACTCAATGACGCGTGCTTAATTTGTTTGTATCAAAATAATTAGTATTAAAAGTATTTAAATGATTTTTCTTATTAATATTAATTAATAAAATAACGGTACTGTGCTGATAATGTCAAGAGGAGTATGGATGATACAAGAGCTTTTTATTTGAAAATTTTTGGTATGTCTGAGAGTGAATTTTTAACAATTTTGTTAATTTGTGAAATTATGTAGCAATACTAGCTTCTGACCAATTCTTTGGCTGAGTCTCATTATAACACAAGTGCCGTTATAGCACAAAAGGGGTCAGGGTTTTGTTATAGCACGAAGACCCATCACAGCACGACCGAGTCTCGTTATAGCACTACCGATTCTTTTTGAGACATAAAAAATCCAAAACATGAGCTTTATTTGCGCTTGTGTGGATGTGTCATAACTAAGCTTTACAACTTTAAATAATTTTGATATTTATAGCGGGTATTAATTTTTCGCTTGCAAAGTCAAATGCTAACAAACCCTTTTCAAAAGTCGAATCCTAACAACCTATTCAATAAAACAATGGGTTTCCAGTCAAACGTAATGAAGCTCAACTTTTAAAGATTATAGGTTTTACGGCAGTGCATCTTGAATTATATATATCTGGCCTACAATTTACATCCGCTTGGTTGGTCGGTGACACACAAACGAAGCACAGAAAGTTTTTTTATTAACATTAATACATTTATTGGGTTATTAACACAGACTTGCACTAAAATAAAGTTGGAAAAGTTTGCGTCACAGCTATGAATCATACGATTACCTGCTTGAACTGAAAGTTGGTAAGGTTTTGAACCTGTTTAAAATCCCTAGACATCTCCCTATTCCATCACTTTTCAATAACTATACTCGATTTACTGAGAAAATGACTTAAAAACAAATACACTGAAAATTTAACGTATTTTGTAGTGACTCCTAGGTAAATTCTTAAGTCCTCTAAAAATGTCCACAGGTAAACAAGTAGGCCCCAAAGGGGGCAAGGTTCCTTTGCGAGTAAAAATACCTCACCATAGCCATACAAATAACTTCAACTATATGGCAGTAATACGTCTAATGAAAGCACGCCAGACTCGATGAATATATATACGTAACTCAACAACAGATCAATAAAAATACTCTACGAAAAAAATGTTTATGGGAATTGAACCATCGAACGAACTGTTATCATCATCTTAAACAGCGCCTTAGACCACTCGGCTTCGCTGTCACGGTTGGAACTCACTTAAGATGCTTCTTAAACACTGAGCAACGCAAAGCTAAACGCTTACATTTCATTTTTTCATCATTTTAATCAATTTCATCAAGATGAATTCATTTAATGTTCATTTCCAAATTGCAATTTTATCAACTTTCTACAAAACATTTAAAGACCATCACTGTTCTGAAAGACACGAATAACTGAGTCTAGACAGTCATGTGCTGAGCACGTGCACAGTGTCTGGAAAAGTACGATTTGAGAAAATTTTAAAAATCATTAAACGTCGATAAAGCCATATTTTACTGCATCGATAATGTGGTTTTGACAATTATTAACTGCAAAATCGGGAAACAGTTTGTTTACAAAACAAGCACTTTTGTTGACCAGCGTACATCTTTCCACATGACGACCATAAGTATTATTTTACCGTATCGGTAAAATTAGGCGCGACAGGCACCAAAATTTTTTGTCGGTAGTTGTAATTTTGGATATATGTATATATAGATGCTAAATTCGACAGTACTGACCTTCTGTTCGACGATTACGTCGCACGCATTGGTATGTACATACAGTTTAAAATTCACCTATGAGTTACTAGTTACTAATTTTCATTTCATCACCTACATTTCATGCATTATTTGCAAAAAGCGCAAATTAAATACATATTACATTAGCCTTTTTTCTTCGTCGAGAAAGAAACACCTCAATATATGTACTTATAACCACCACTTAAGTTAATTACCATTTAATCACCTGACTTTTTTCTTACAATTGTTACATTTTTAAAACTTGTAGAAATGTGCAGCAGCCCCCTTGGAGTGGTTGTAACAAATCATAATAGTTTCTATGTACATTGTTTGTGAATTCGTGACTGTTTTGCGTATCGAATGTAAATTGGCTATGACAGCTCTATTGAGTACACAACTACACTGCACAAACGTAGTTGTCACATGGCCTCTACGTAATTAGGCATGCTACAAATTTCTGATATGTGCGGCTCCTGTAATCTCTTAACCTCTAAGAGTGCAGTCAGAGATTTGTTGCACTCTCTGAACACACGGTAAGCATAGGCGCATTCGACGCAGCGTGCACTTAAAAATTTATCGCACGCTTGCTAGAAGTAAGAAAGAACCTTAAAAAGAACGCAAAGAATCGAACCATCGAGCACCACATCATCAAGGTCCGTAGTCGTCCATCGTAACCACTCGACCACGGCTGCTTCAGAACCAGTTAATTAAAACCCAAGTTGTGATAAAATTAAAGTGCGTACAGTGTGAAGAGCTGTCGTAGTCTCCGTTTAGTTACATAGGCTTGTTTATAAACACCAGTTACTTAGTTGTTCCGTCTCAATAATAATGTCATTTATTATTATTCTGTTTAATAACTTCTAACTCTCTAACTCAATAATGTTGTCATTTAAACATTTTCCATCCATGGTAGCGTAGCCGAGTGGTCTAAGGCGCTGACTCTGAAACTAGAAGTCAGTTGTGCGTGGGTGCGAATCCTACCGCTACCAATATATTTTGTTTTCACCTGTGTTAAGGCCATGTGACAAGTCTGTTGTAGCATGGCTAGCACTGACACTCAGATATTAGTATGCAACTCTGCTTGGAAAGCCCTCGTGCAAAGCACTCGTGCGCTGCGCGCACTCGTGCTTTGCACTCGGAGCTTTCCAGCGCATCGTGCATACAAATATCTGAGTGCACTCGCAGCCATGCTACAACCCTTACTTGGCAAGTTCGATTCACTGATTCACGCAGTTCACGAACGTTATTTTTAAATCTGACCGCACACACACACACACACACACACACACACACACACACACACACACACACACACACACACACATACATACATACACGCAACGCATGCTACAGCAGGCAAACGGATATATATCATTGATATCTCAGTGATATATATCAGCAGTGCAGTTCATTGCACTGAAACTGAGCATGATTTACATGCATTTTCAGTTTCAGTGCATTGACCAAAATTAGTATGCACGGCCGCTGAGGCGGCCGCGCAAAAAGGAAGAATAATTCTCAAGCTGACTTTAAACGTTAATCATATACACTGACCAGCATGCTGGTGTCAGTTTAACACTATGCAGAGCTGGTTTCAAAACGATAGTTCCTTCTCTAGAAGGAACAAAAATTGAATAATTGAGAAACATGCGTGGTGATTTTGACCTTTACGTTACTGTGCTATAAAATTGTGCTCAAGCATCATTTGTAGTTTGAGTTCTGTAGGTGCAAAAATTACATAGAAGTGACAAAAACCTCGAGAACGCAAGTACTATTTTAAAAAGTGGATTTGATTGAAAAAAGTTGAAGAAAAACTCTAAAATACATTTTATAAATCACGTTTTGACTTTTCTTAGGCTAGGCACTTTATGCTGACTAAAACAGCCTCAAATTATGTCTCTAGAAACTGCTATTTGCTCGAGTTTTTCACTGGAAATTATTTCAACACTTCTTCTGGAACAAATACCTTTTGAAAAATGTTTATCAAAGATGCAAAAAACTTTTTCAGTTGCGAAAAGTAAGTGTTTTTTTAAACTTTTCCATAATCTTGGTTGCAATTTTTATTCCGCCTAAGGGCGGAATTATTAGAATCAATGTTCTATGAAATGCATGTAAGACGATTTTGTACGTATAAACAAGCTCGTCTGCTGAGTGAGAAGTGCCCCTCCTGATTGAGTACTGATCATGACCTTGGAGTGTCTATATTCCGCAGGAAATATAAAACGCGGCCATAACCGCGCATTATAGCAAGGTTTTGGCAAAGGGCGAAGCATTAAAAAAATGTAATCCACTGAAGTCTCAAAGGTGTGTAAACCTACTAATAAATTGAGGTAACTAAATTTTTAGTGACTATATATAGCTAACTGTAGTTCATTACGGATACAATGTTTGCTGCCGACTGGCCAGTTTAACTAATCATTGTTCGTGCTCAAAATATACTGTGGTGGCAACAGCTAATAATAACATACATTTAAGCATGTGCCCACGGTTGTAAAATGCCTAGGTAGAATTTTATTTTATTTCAGTTTATGTAAAGCTTTCCCATGTGTTTCAATAGACACTGCTTGCTGAGTCGCTTCACAGTACTGCTTTACATCACCGTCTGCTCAACGGCCGGCTTAGCTCAGTTGGTAGAGCGTCCGCTTCTTAATCGGAAGGTTGGTGGTTCGAGCCCACTCCGGCAGTCACTTTTTGAAATTTCAGCATACCGATCTTCTGCAATGCAGCCAGTCAGGCATTACAGAATCTATCACTAGCTGATCGACCTACTTGCCCTTCCAGTGTTAATTAACACTGAAAAATTGACCTACCCAAAAATACATAGGATTCCGAGATTCTGAATATAGTATACTAGACAAGAAAAATGCCCTGCGGAGGAAAAAGGCATAATAGGACAAAACAAGCAGCAGTTTGCTGCAAAAGAAAAACAGAAAGAATTTTACAGGAGTTAGTCACATCTGACAAAAAACCTGTTGCGAGCTCATTTTTTATTTCGACTTGGATAAAAACTTTCACCAAACTGCTAAATTCTATTGGAAACGTCTTTTAAGGAAGACTAAGGCACTGTGGCTAAAAAATAGAAAAAAAGCCAATCAACTGTGCTTGAGCAACGAGCTGGATTTGATTCATACCCGAATCAAACAGGTTAAAACGTTCAAACCTGTCACGGAGTTTTCCTGTAGAACCATTTTCTAAATTTCACTTGAGGACTATCGCATTTGCATGAAAACATAGCTTGAAAAATAGCGAACATGTGCTGCCAGAATCCGTGTGCACACTAAATTTTAAAATATTTTTATAAATAACGATAAGGAGCACTATTTGGCATTATTTTCCAACCAGCAGTTTTGTCAAGCTCAATTCTTCTGACTCAATCAAATTCTTCAAGCGAACATACACGGACGGCCATGACTTGGCAAAAAGAGGCTTGCTTTCTCATCTCGCCCACTCGATTTATTACTTCTATAAAGTTATTATGAGACAAATATGCTGAACACTGGAAAATAAAAGTTTTGTGCAAAAGGTTGTCCGCAAAATAAGTGTCAGCTACAACTGAAATTAGGTGTTTTTTTAAAAAGCCATAGGTCAGCGTTTACAAATTCAAATCACAAGCGGTCTTTTGCATTAGGTAGAACAATATCTTTCCTAAATGTATGCCATGCCTTGAAATTTAACCTGTGATTTTCTTGCCAGTATAAGCGACTAAAGAAAGGTCCTTTCCAAAATATTAAAATTATTTACAAAAAGTTTGCGCCACAGCTCTGAATCATACGATTACCTGTTGGGGCTGAAAGTTAGTAAGGTTTTTGACATGTTTAAAATCCCCAGGCATGTCCCCCACTTTTTTAATAACTAGTCAATTTACTGAGAA
Organism: Trissonchulus sp. WLG1_4; assembly: GCA_030248245.1. NCBI lineage: Eukaryota > Metazoa > Nematoda > Enoplea > Enoplida > Ironidae > Trissonchulus > Trissonchulus sp. WLG1_4. The sequence continues at coordinate 15,251 of JASANF010017150.1, forward strand.
AATAGCTGAAAAGCAAACGTACCGAAAATTTAAGATAATTTCTTGTAATTAAAACCCTCTAAAAATGTCCACAGGTGAAATTTCAAAAAAGTGAGAGACATGCCTGGGGATTTTGACCTTTACAATACTGTCCCAAAAATTTATGCTCAGGCGTCACTTATAACTTGAGTACTGGTGGCGCAAACTTTACATAGAAATCACAAAAACCTCGAAAACGCAACTACCACCTTAAGTGGACTTAATTAAGTCCGCTGCAAATTTAAGTCCACTTAAGTCCGACTTAACTGGACTTAAACTTGCAGCGGACTTAATTAAGTCCACTTAAATCCGGTATTTTTGGAATGCGTTTAAGTCCACTTAAGGGGGTAATTGCGTTTTTAGGTTTGCTAAAATTTTCTTATTATGCACTCTTATCCTATTATGTACTCTTGGGTAGACACATATGTGTGCCAATTTATCCCAAATTTCGAACATAATGCTTCTAGTAGGTAGTTGTCAAGTTTTGCGGACTTTTGTGTAACGTACTATTCAACAAGCAAAAGTTTACTGCAAAAGTAATCCAGTGAGTGAGTAGGGTGAACGTTTGACAACATTAGGCCTGTTGCGCAGTAAAAATTAGTCGCCAACAAAAGTAACTTTTAACAATTCAAAAATGCATCATTGGAAGAATATGACAATCTACCTGAAATAGAGTTAATTGTTTTAGCTAATCTTGTGCTGTGACCAGTTTACGTCGGTAAATGTAAAAAAAGCAAGCTTCAAAAAACCAAGCCTAAAAAATTTCAAGCCACCCCAACAGACAGAGTCTTTAACTGCAGTCGGTTTTATGCTTTTTAGTTTTCTGAGCTCATATTTTTCTTTGGCGGCGGTGTAGCATTGGGCAAAATTAGCAGCATTTTCAACAGAAGGAGTCATTATGTGCTGTGTGATTTAAATGGAATTTAGTAATCATATCACACAGAACAAAAACTAAAGAAACTAAATTCAAGCATGTTTATTTTTAAAATTAAAAATAGCCGCAAAATGTGATGGTATTTGAATTCAAGGCATAGTGGCAAAATATTGTAAAAAATCACTAGTGTGTCCCGATTTTAGCTATAATGAAAACTAAAAATTTTCACCCAGCGGCATGTTTACGACCCGAAAAAATTAGGGTTACGGGACCTTCACAGGAGTAGGCCTACAGCCTCTACACGACCCGGCCCAAAAAGTTACTCGATCCATTTTTTCCAAACTTCGTGTGAAAAATGAATTTGAACAAAATTTGAAGAATCCAAAGAAGGTTTGAAATGTCCATAGACCACTGAAAGTTTCCAGACAGAAAAGATTAAGTTGAACTATTTTTCGCAAAAGTTTGTTTTAGAAAAACATAAATTTTTTTATCCACTGGGATTTGATCCGGGGACTTCTCGCATCCGAAACGAGAATCGTGCCACTAGACCACCGAGTTACATTTACGATTGTTTCTAAATAACATTAAATGCGATTAAGTGCAACACAGAATCTCAGCAAACCTTCCTTTTACTATCAGTACAGTTATGTCGTACTGTTAACATACAAATTTTCAAGATATCACTAACATCTGAAGAAGAAACTATAACTAATAAAGAGGTATGTAAATCAGAGGTATGTTTTCGGTTTTGACATCTGTATAACAAAGATCTTTGACATTCAAGACCGGTTGGCTCAGGTGGTAGTGCGTTAAGCATTTGCTGAGCATCTGATCCCAAGTCAGAAGTTTGGGGGTTCGAATCCCCACCGGTTCTCAGTTTTTACATTCTGAGTATTCTGAGAGGCATCGATTTCTAGCGTTATTTACTAACACTGGAAGGGTAGGCCTTTCAAAACACTGGAAGGGTAGGCCTTACAATGTAATATATTTAACACTGGAAAATCGACCTACCGGAAATAACAGGTAAGTCTATCTATTTGAAGATTCTGCAAATTCTATACAAACCAAGTATAAAGTACCTGTTGCGCTGTGGCGCAACAGGAAAAAGAAACGTTACATAAATGTGACGTAATCTCAACAAGCACGTTTTGCGAGTAAAGATAAAACTAATTTTCGACATGTACGTAGATTTCGCTGCGACATGTTTAGAATGCCGAGGATATTCTTCGAATATAATACACGGCCGCAAAACTTCTAAAACACACTTTTACATCACATGACAAACAGCTATGTGCATGTTTTATGGTCTCTTGATTTCAAGTTCGAGTTAAAAACTAATAACTATTGTAACAACCTACACATTGTAAAAACCGTATAACCGTAAAAACTCTGTAACACAGGTAAAACGACGAACAACTCTTGTTGTTCGCCAAAGCCAACTCAGGCAGTCTGGCACTGCCGATCTCGTCATAGTTAGTGCCATACATAGTCTTGCTTGCGACCCGCACAGTTGCTTTTTTCAAGACTTTTATTTCTGCAGGTTCTGACGTGCTAAAAACAATCTAGGAAACATAATTGTGACAGGTTTTGTCAAAGTATTGTTTCTGTAGGTATGCAAAATTTGCAAGCACTTGTGCGATGATCAGTGCGCTGTGCCGATTTGTGTCTGTCGCAACTGTGTGCTTAAAGACTTATTGATCGCAAGCCTGTACATGCCACACACAATTATTATTACTGTATGACTATGCAGCATCTATGGCGATGCAGTATGGCACACACTGTACTATACACACACGCACACACATTTAGTGCTTTTTAGGACCTACCTAAATGCACAGTTCAAACTTACATACAAAGAAAAGATACACGGGAATTCAGTTTTTGTAATATAGTATATACGCGGCGGCTGAGGCCGCCGCGTAAAAAGCAAAACGCGGAAAGTTAAGTTTTGGTAATCTAAATTGAAGGTTTTTGACATGCCCGTGTGTCATTTTTTTTCAATAAACGGTCGTTTTGACTATCTACTACTTTGGCTTAGCTAAACATAAAATTCACCAAAAATTGTCGTAACTGGCTGAAAAATATTTTCTGTGAAAATTAAAAATGATTGTTTCAAGCTATTTTAGCAAACATTCATCTCATAATAGTTTATATTTTTCTAAATTAATATGCGGACTATTATTATTGATTGAAAATTAACCCTATAATGCCCGGAATTATTTTTCGCGATCATAAAAATTATGCCTTTACATTTTGGGGCTCATAGGTGTTCTTCTACACGTATTTACTAAAACTAAAGTGATGTAATCGCCATTTTCTAAATTACAGCATGTATCACGATCACCCATGATACAGTGGGCATTCATGGGTAACAGCGAACTAGTGCCACTTTGTGCAATTTAATACTTTTCACAGTTGTTTTTTTGACATTTTGAGCGTACAGTGGCTTTATACTGTACATACTGACGTTGACTAAGCTTAAATGTGGCAAATGTTATTCACAAGTGCAGCCGTGGTGAAAAAATGGTCAGTCTTATTCAGATATCAAAATTTTATTAGATTATTAAAACGACATTTTTTTCAAGCAAGTGCATGTGCCCGTGCCGAGTAGTATAATTATGATTTAAACGATATCATATTGTCCCATGGAATATGACAGCAGACAGGTCAGTTTTGGCTGCTTAGAGTTGTGTGGTTCCGCCAAAGTAGTTCAGGTTTAGAATAACTTTTGTTCAGTTTTAGCTGTGTCGGTTTTATATATGTAGATATGGTTCTGCTACTTGACCGACAAATTTTATTTAAGTTTCAATTATAGTAAACTCCCTCAGTTTTATCTTGGTTACGGTTGTGGCCTGTGGGTGGAAGGGTCTGACAACATTTTTTGCTGAACTTCCCCTCGCGCGGTCCTCGGTCGACAGTTAGACTTTACAGATACACAGATTTTTCCTCTCCTGCCCATGTACAAGTGTGCTGACGAGGGCATTTTTTCTGAGTTTTTATTGAGAGCTCCTATGTCATCTGCAAGCGTTAAGTTCCACATTTACATGTTTGCAACAAAATGTTCTATTCTGTTTTCACAAATAAAAAGTAATTTCAGTAAAGAAACATTAGTTAAATCTCATGAGAAAGGAATGAGGTTATTGCTTGAAGTTAGTTTTATCAAAACTATAGTTGTTTTTTGACAGCAGAAAGCCATTTAGACAACCGGCATTATGATTACAGGAATGCTTGCAATCCCTCATGCAACAGAGTGCGGTTAGCTCACATGAGAAGTAATTGTGACTCCAGTGAGCATCTGATTTCTAAGCAGAATGTTGATAGTAGCCCATTCCATGCTAACTATTATATTTTTCTGCAACAGACTCTTAAGGGTGGATTTCACAAAGGCGGTTTAACTAAACCATGGTTTTACGTACGTTTTTATATGATTTGCACATAATTTCATTACGAAATATCGCCTGATTCGTTACGAATTTCCTAGATTTTCTTAAGCCATGGTTTTAGCTCAGTTGAAATTTCAGCAAAATAGAGACCTGCTATGCCGCAGGTTTGAAATTTTAACTGAGCTAAAACCATGGTTTAAAAAAATCTGCTCAAATTCGTAACGAATCAGGCAATATTTCGTACTGAAATTATATGCAAATCATATAAAAACGTACGTAAAACCATGGTTTAGTAAAATTTGTGATTTTTAAAATTTTTCACCTTTGTGAAATCCACCCTTATAGTCTTACCGATAATAGTAATTGGATTCGCTGATTGAAAGTGTAATACGTCAAAAATAACGAAGCGAATAGACAAATTCGACCAACACGTCATTATTTTTATGGGCAAAAACTAACAAGAGACAATAAATTTTGTAGGAACTTTCATAATTACGTGGTCCGGGCATCACTGTACACAACTAACGCAGTGCTAGGTTCAGGCCATTTTGTTTTCTGCATGGCACAGCATGTAATTGTTTTCAGCCAGTGAAAATATGATCAGCGCTATTTTAGCTAAAACTGAGTTCTAAACGAACGCGTGAAGGTTTGAATGCGGTTGGGGTCGACCACAGAAGTGTGCCGCGTGTGTCCGTTCCGCATATTACCACACATGTAAATTTCATTGTCAAGCCAAAACAATATTCAAGGCGTATGCCCAAATTTTTTTACTTACGGCGTCTTTACCGTAGATGCCCAGTCGATCATGGGTGATACATGATCTTTTGCTGAATTGTCAAAAATTTGAAGTCAATAAAAACTTTTACACATGAGATGCGCAACGTCCTGAAGTACGACAGAAAATGGGGGTTGCGCAACATAAGTCATCAACAAGGCAAAATGCATTGGGAATTCTGTTTACATTAAAATACATTGCTGAATAGCGTATCTTGCGTGATACACCTGCGCAGCCCTGTATGTAGTGTCGCCCAGTCACTAGAGCTCGCCAAAATTGGCGTATCACGGTTGATACATCGGGCATTAAAGGGTTAATCGTAATTTGTCAAGTTTTACTCCTGCAAAACTGTCGAAAACGTTACTACCACTTTAACGGCAATTATTTTTGGACAGGAGTCTAAATTTTAATGTGGTGTGCCAATAACCATTTTGGCTATTGCTGTACTGGATCTCAATGCAAGCTATTTTATTTTTTGGAGCGACTAGGTGACTAGTGTTTGTGACCGGCCGGAATAAAATCAGCCGGCCGGCTAAAAACACAGGCCGGCCAGCCAGATTCAATCGACTGACAAAATTAGGCCGTCATAGTTAAGTGGCCGTCAAATTTATGCCAAAATGACACTCTGGACTTGGATCAATTGGTTTTATCCAAAAATTCGGCCGCTCCGGCCGGCCGGCTGGTTTTCACGGGCCTGCCGGCCGGTCGGCCTGCTTTCACCGGCCGGCCGGCCGGTCACGGCCGGCCGAACTTCTCCGCCGGCCCGGCCGGCGGCTGCCGGAGCCGGCCGGCGGCTTTCACGGCCGGTCACAGGCTATAACACTATAGGTGACTAACAGTTTTGGTACAACGCTTACCAAAACTTCCGAGTTTTGGTAAACGATGGGAGAATACGTAAATATGTATTAGCGACTTAGGGTAAACTCGGCCAATAAGGAACACTCAGGAGCACAGGGGTATTAAGGAACAACTTTTTTGTTAAATGGCTAGGTTTCGTCACGTGTTTAATATTACTAGACGAATTTGCTATCACGTGAAAGCCTATCATTTGCTCTTTAAAATAACCTATTATTTGTTCATACAGCTACCCAATTATTTCAGGAAAATTAAAAGCAAAGAAAAATGAAAGAAATTTTGGTCGAAAGAAAAAGCAAATGAAAGAAAAATCAAAGAAAAAGAAAGAAAATTTGGACGAGCGGTTGACTAGCTGTCAACTGGTTACCTAACTTAAAATTAATTGCTGGCTAATTGGCCCTAGGCGCATATTGATAAATACATATATCAATACTTTTACACGCACACATGTGTAGCACGTACGTACACATTCTACGTATGTGTAGTTGTCAGATAATAGAGAAGGGACGGGTAAACTTTTGGCTTGACAAAAGTTGTTACTTGACCCGACAGGTATCCATCAACTTTTCTTTGTTGAAAACCGAAAGAAATGAAATGAAATGAAATGAAAAAAAAAGCAAAAAAAAATTAAAGAAATTTGGAAGAAAAAAAAGAATTTTCCTGAAATAAATGGGTAGCTGTATATACGCAGAAATTCACTTTTTTGATTGGAAAACGTCAGGGTGGGCAGAGTAAAAAATTTTGTGTCGTACAGATATGCATACACTTATGTTTTTTTCAAAGCTTGTTCCAGACAAAATTTTTAGGTTTGTGCAATGATTTGGATGTCAAAATATAGAAAATTTCTCCTCTATCGTTCAGCATCGAACTTTTTTGAAAAATATTTTGTTTTTAATTCAGTTTATCACGTTGAAGTAAACACCTAATTTTCCTGTTGTGAAGGGGTATTAAGGAACACGTCGGAGATAATAAGGAACAGTTATTTCCAGGGAGTCAGAACAGTCAGTTTGTGTCCAATACAAGGTTGGCTATTTCACTGGATTTTCTGTGTCATGTATTAGCTTTATTTTAGTTTGCTGTTTGTGTTGTCAGTGTAATATGGCCTGTGTGAAGCGGGTCACGCGCGTATATCGCCCGAAAAAGCGGGCAACGAGGCCATGAATTTTTTCTTCTTTTTATCTTTACCTTATCCTGTTTTATCTTTTTTATCTGTTTATCCTGTTGATGGTTCAAGAACTGCTTGGACTAAAACTGGGCAGCTGACTTAAATCAACTCGTTTAGTCCAACTACATAAGCGTACATAATAATGAAAGTATGACACTATTCCCTATTCTAAGTAATCGTTCGGAACGATGCACCCGTTGAAATAGCCATTTTACGCCTTGATTTCAGCTAACCACCAGCATGAACTCTGTGGTGAGCTGGTTGTGTGCTGAAACGAAGGGGGAGTACAGCCTGACTGAAATCCAGACACTTCCATGATTTGAGGGGGGACCTGTAGCCCGTTTCAATAAACTCACAAGCCCACAATTTTGTGGGCCTCTGAGCCAGTGCCTGTGAATTCTGTTTCAATATCTCACAGGCACAGGCCACAGGCACAGCAAAATTCATATAACGCGCATATAACAGCAGGCTGTTTTTCAGCAGCTTACCTATGTGCGTTTGCTGGCAAGCCGAGCATGCAGTCACATTGTGTGCGTCACCTGTGGAATAGTGACCTGTGCCTGTGGCCTGTGACAGGCAGCATTTCATGCTTATTGAAACGGGATTCACAGGCACCTGTGGCCACAGGTTACAGGCCCACAAATTTGTGCCTGTGGGCCTGTGAGATTATTGAAACGGGCTACTGGAGTCAAGACATGTCTTGATTTGAGGGGGGAGGGGATTTATTATATTATTCTTGCTAGGTCTTGTATTCGTTACTTGTTGGGAAGAAAAAATAGTTGTTAGTCTTCACTGTGAGTTTCATTACGCATGTCCAAAAATTGACTCTTAATAAGTATGTATATAGTTGTAAATTTTGTAAATTGTAAAAAATTTGTAAAAAAATAGTTTTTTCACATCGAAATTTTTCACAAAATAGGTTGAAGAGCAAACATTTTGATTCTAAAAACCAAAATACAAAATTCTAGTAATAATTTAATACGATTTATGTTCCTTATTTTAGCCAAAAAGTGTTCCTTATTTATTGTAAATGTTCCTTACGAACCCCGAGGTCTGTTCCTTATTACCAGTTTTTTTGAACATTCAGGTTTGCTTTGTTTAAAGTGAAAATGGATGTTGATAATAAACGTTTTGGCTTATGAGTGTAATATGTCAGGAAAGAGAGAATGTTTGGCTACAAAATGAGCTAGCAATCACCTCTGACGGTTGAGGATACATAACGCTATGCTAACACAAAGATAAGTAACTGTTAAGTTGGCATGTTTAGTGTTCCTTATTGGCCGAGTTTACCCTATGTACTCTTGGTAGGACATATACGTATGTATACGCACACGTTTTAACAAATTATACAAAACTTTCTGTCGATTGTTTTTATTTCCACGCTAAACTGTTTATATTAATAAGTTTGTCCCCCATTGGTCATTGCCCGACAGAAAAAAATTTCCGCTTTTTAAAAAAAAATAAACTTGCTGCATTTGCATGTCTGCACAAAAAGATGCTACATTTACTTGTGCAATACACTGTCTGATGTGATGCCACCATCTTTTGTTTGAATTTAATGTAAGAATTCAAAAAAATTACATTACCTAAAAGTGCAATTTCTGAGCGTTTGATTGGTATAGGTATTGAACGTTCAAAACGGTTGCGCATAACCTAAGTTACAAGTGGTTAGTGACCCGAATGCACAAAGCCAAGTTGTGCAGTACAACAGTCTGAAAGTGTTATCCAAAATTCACGGATTTAGCGGATTTACGGATTACGTCACTTTTATGCAACTTTGCTTTTTGCACATTACACAGAAGTCCGCGAAACTTGACAACTACTAGACGGATTTTTGCTTGTTATTTGGGACAAATTGGCACACATATGTGTATACTTTACGCTAGAAATTAAAAAATAAATATATGTGCTTAGATTTACATAAAATTCAGTCGCAAAATTCTGTGAATAAGTACTTCCGTGGACTAAATCTCAAGTCTCAATGTTGCAATCTTTTTATGCGTTATTTTACATGTTTTCTGAACAATTTCTGATGTGTCATTTTTATAATTCCTTTTAACTCAGCGTATTGCGTGAAATAATTAGATTTGAAAATTTGTACATTTTCCAAATTTTGAAAAAAAATTAAATTTAAAGATCCGTAACTTCTTTTTTGCGTAATATAAATACATCAAACTTAGTGTTAGGATTTACCTCAATATTGACTATGTTGGTATGTTGGTGTAAATAATAAAATCAGTTGGCAGTAAACTGTCAATTTTACACGCAAACCATAGAAAATGCAAAAATTCACGAAATTTGACTACTTTAAATCTTTAAACTTTAACAGTTTCTGCTGACAAACTTGCGACAGATTTAAGCTAATTAATGTGCACGGGCATAGTTTTTGTCAAGATCTTTAACATGCAAAGGACTGCTGGTAAATTTATTCGGTCAATCAAAAGTTATAGCAAGTTATGAAAACTGTCGAAAACGTAACTACCACCTTAATCAAATTGTAGCGTGTCGGCCTAGAAAGGACGCGGGACAACTGATAAAGTAAAACAGGGTTTATTGGGGTAGGGCAGGTGAGCACTGAGCAGGGAGCAGGCGCAGAAGCAGGCAGAAGAAAACAGACTGATTATCCATGCACAGTGCGCGTTTATATAGCCCAAACGAATATGCAAATTAGATGTAGTGTTATATGCAAATGAGCTCAGCGCGCATAAAGGTTGTACTGCATGACTCACCAGGAACTGCAGTTTAATATGCAAATTAGGTCTAACTTTTATGCAGTATACGTACGTAGGTACGTATACACTTTACACAAATCCCCTAAATCAAAATCGCTAAATCTATTTTGGACAAGGTGTATGAGACTCTGATTTATGCCCAGATATCTCCCTAGGCAGCCATAGTCTGACGCCTTCTAGTTTTTGGCCATTGCTCGAGCTACGTGCGTCGTAAAGAGATCAGAAACTGCTATACAACAGAAAAATTAATGGAGAACAAAACAGTGACCAGGAGCCTAGGACGCAACGTTTCTCCGGTAAAACAGCTTAAAGTTTAGAATCTGTGAAAATGTAATCCTAGAATATGAACACAGCAACCGTGCGCCTGTCATCACGAGTGGGCCGTGTTCCATTCCCACCGCCTCTATTTTTTTATTTTTTCAAAATTGGGGCTCATTCTTTTTTCAGCAGTTTGTCCTGTCTCCATATTCTTTTGAAAAGGCTTGTAAGTCGTAATTAACAATCACTGTTATTTCAATTTTGTCTAGGTATCTTCGTTAGCACGACACTTCGTTTAACAATGTTATTAGAAAATCGGTCCAAAAAAGACAGCTGAAATGTTTCATTCAATTGAAAAATACATTTTCGTGTTTCATTACTTTGAACTTGTGCAATGCAGTAATTGTGATCGTGACGCAAATTGACAGTATCCGCTTCAGTTTATCATCTTGCAGCTGTTATTCTACCGAGATTTCGAAATCAGTCAAAATAAAATGAAGCTGAAAAAACTACATTCACATTGGAAAAATTTTCTAGGGAATAAGTTCATAAGCAATCATTTAGATTGCCTATGGTGTGTGTTCTGAGATTCACTAGACACAGCGGACTAAAGCTGCATTGACCGACGACTATATTTGCAATTTCTTTATCAAGAGTCAAGAATCAAGAATAAATAGTGTCAATTTTTGTTAATCCTCAGTATTAATCAAAGTCTATATTCCGCTGCTGACAACCAATCTACTGTAGTTTGGACTTACAAGTTGAAAATCACTACAATAGCGCACCTTGTTTACGTACTTGAAGGTGCGTTTGAGTTGCTAGGAAATGCTTTTATTTTGATCGCCATCAAACTGAACAAAAAACTGCATACCAAATACTACTGTCTGCCAGCGTACTTAGCCGCAGCAGATTTCATTCAAGGCATTGGTCAATTCAGTGGCGGGCTAAGACGATTATATTTGATTTTTCGACATCAACACACCAACCTCGTCAGCTCTTGGGACTGCGCTATAACGTTACCAATTTTTTGGTGGACGTTGTCCTGCTATCTTTCGAATCCCATTCTGATACTGATTTCCGTAGATCGTTGTGTCGCGTGCTACAGTCCAGTTCTGTATACCAAAATCACAGCAAAAGTGCTGTCGTTTGCTGCTAGTGCTGTTTTCGGAGTCGCTCTAGTCATTGTCAGCATTATGTATTTGGATACATTCCTGCGACAGTCGGAACAGTTGCACTCAAATCTTTGCTTTCAAGCTTCTGCCTTTTCCAAAACCCTATTTCAGTTCACGATTGATTATCAGCTGATCACTGGAGCCTTGAGTGTGGCGGTGTACCTACTAGCACTGTGTTTCATGCGGAGAGGCTGCGAGATTTCTGATTCTACTTTTTCGTCCCGCCAGAAACAGCGTCAAGCAGCGGTCACCAAAATGCTGGTTTCAGTTGTGATGTGTACATTTTTTTTGCAAACAATACCGATGATTCTTCGAAGCTTGGCCTACAAATTTCAGGTCTCAAATTTGACCCTTATTAATCCGATTATTTGGGCTGTCATAAGCTTAAACTATTTGAATAACGTCATAATTTATGTAATCAAGAATGCTGACATCCGTTACTCATTTTTCAACCTACTACGATGCCGTCACCCAAATACCACCTTTGACGTGGTTATGAAGGCGAATGTTGTAACTGGATCTCACTGCGGAGCATCTCAAAACTTGAATTTTCGTCAAATTCGAGTAACCCCAACATCTAGAGGAATTTCTACGTCTGAAACATTAAAAATCGACATGAAAAAAAATTACAAAACGCGACAAAATAATAGTTAAAACAACCAAATCAAGTTGACCTTAGATGGTGCAAAGATCTTTCCAGACATTGTTCACAAACAGATCAATGTTCTGAGGCTCATTAATTTCTTGACTGTCTATTATTTCTTTATATCTGTACTTAAACCCCCCAAGTAGCTGTGTATAGAAAGTTAGTTTTCATTTATTCATGATGTAAAATCGCGGTACTGCATGGTACTGCATGTGAAGCTCAGTTTTGAACTTTTAGGTTATTCTTTTTTTCAAAAATTGTCCAAACAAGTCAAAAATTGTCGATTTTAATGTTTCTTAGTCGTTTTATTTGTATCCGTGTAATTTTTTGACATGTCTGTTGTCTACGAGTTTTTACGCGGTGGCGGTGGCTTCAGCCGCCGCGTATACTAGATTTGAGGTATAAGGTATTAGGTGCCTAATACTACGTATTAGGTATTATTATTATTATTACTAGATATATATTAGTCCGTAGATTAAATCAACTGCCAAAATTCGTTGTTGGTAAACGGTGATTCTATGTCTTTGATTGCTTCTACGATACGTTTAGTAAGTTTTTGCAACTGGAGTGAGTAATGAGTGCAAGTACAGAATATTTAATTTATTTATTTACAGAATGAGTTACTATGGGTGACATTTACAAAGCCCGTTCAAACACAGTCTATGTTAGACTGCGTTTAAACGCAGTCTAAAACGTTGGTCTAAGTTAAACATGATTCACAGAGATTGATATGAATAGTGTGTCAGCTGATTTTTTTGTCCTTTTTCAATTGAAACCTTGTTTAACTTAAGGTGGTAGTTACGTTTTCGCAGCTTTTTTCATGGTTACGTTTTGTTGTTATTACTAAATTTACAAGCGGTCCTTTGCATATTATTAATCAATATATTTTTTACAAAATTACAAATTTTCGAGTGTCCATAGCAGTTATGGTGTGCACAGCTACTATTTTGGAGAAGTTTATCAGCTCAATTTTATGTATTTTTCCATGTATTTGCTTATTTCTTCACTGTGGTAAACAAGTCCACATACAGTGCAGCAAATTATACCGTAGGCACGTTTATGTGTTATGTAAGTGGTAGTTTGCTTAACTAAACGTAATAATTTAGCAGATTTTTACAGTGAGCAAAATTTTGCCTCAAATTTTGCTAAAAAGTCAAGAAACGGCAGTTTTCATAACTTTGGTAGGCTGTAACTAAAAAAATAATCAACCTTTTCACTCAATTCGAAAAAGGTATGGGGCAAATTTATTTGGCTTCTGTCAAATACGCTTTCTTTGCATTCCTGAACTGAACAGTATATTTGTTACTTCAACTGAAATCCCTCATTGTGCTCAGAAATGACGGATTCTTAAAAAATTTTCTAATTTAGTTAAATAGGGCCTCATTGGGGTTAGCTTAGTTAGTTTTTGAAAAAACTTAACTTAGTCTTTGAAAAAATTTAAACAAAAGTTTAAAAAAATGACGTTTCAGGAGACTGAAGAAAATTTGCAATTTTTGAAGGGGTTTATTAACACTGCCAATGCTCTTGGCTGCTGTGACATATACTAACCAAATTTTGCGGTTATAATAAATGCATAAGGGACTATATGTATGTAAATTATGGTGCCAAGTGAATATTGGTATTTTGTGATATCGGCATGAGAAATCAGAATTGAGGTAAAAAAAACTTCAAAGTTACAGATCGCCCAGAACGACTAACGGAAATATGTCATATTTTAGCTGAAAACATTATGAAAATAAAATGGGTTAGACCTTTTTTAAATGGCTTTTGTAGTAGTAGTAGTAGTAGTAGGAGCCACGAAAATTTGCATACAATTTTGTAAGTCCTCAAAAAATACACAAAAAATCCAGTTTTTGAGCTATAAATTTCCCGTAAAAGTTTTAATCAATGTCAAAATCAGTTGAAATATTGCTAAATTGTCCGTGCCAAATTTGATCATGTTCGATCCAGTAACTTTTGAATTATTGCAAAAACTTCGAAAACGTAACTACCACCTTAAGGTGGTACTAACGAATGTGCAGTGTTTTTCAACAGGCAGATACTCAATAATTAATCAACTTAAGAGCACATTCTTTATACCATTCAAAAACGCTACTTTTTCTCTACATTTATGTGCTCTACATTTATGTGAAGTTTTATTGTACAACTGTAAAGATGATTTGTATGGCACGTGTTAAAAATTGACCAATTTGTCTTTTTTGAGCACTTTCGAATCTGGCCACTTTTTGAAGAGTTTAAACAACGAAAACATGCAAAAAATGGCACAAATATTTCAAAATAAATTATCTAGACCCGAAATGCTGAATTTTACGATTTGTCAATTATGAAATGAAATATAAGCTTTCAAAGTCAAATGTGTCTATTCACACGCAACTTTTAGGTTCTATATCTACACAAAAATATAAGCAATTTAAAAAAATTTATTTTGGGTCTAGTAAATTTGTAAGAGTTTATTCATGTTCATTTTTGTTTTTATGCGCTGCGCATGCGCTTAGAAAAGTGGCCAAAACTTTCCATTCTCCTGTTGTGTAGTTTGGCTTGTTGGCTTGGCTTGCTCCTTAAAATTTTTTACATGATCCCGCTAATTTCATTTGCCATTTTGTGTATATGAATCATTTTTTACAGACTTTATTTTCCAAAAATACAGTTTGAATCAAATAATTTTTTTCAAAAAAAAATTAAATTATTTTTTCATAAATTACATAAATAAAAATTAAAAACCGCTGCACATTCGTTAGTACCACCTTAAACGGCTTAGATTAAAATTTGTTTTGCCAATAACTCATGACATAGTTTATACGAACTTTGCAATAGCAATTATTCGTAACACCTCCCGCGTGTGCACAAATTTTTTAAGTCTACCTCAACAACGAGATAAGTTATTAGGCAAACAAATTTTAATCTAATCCTTTTAATTCATTTTAGGAATTGGCCCTGAGACCCCGTGTATGTACATGTACAGCTTCTGTTGTTCTATATTTTTTGAGTGTATATACAGGTTATTATTGTTCTCTTATCATATCTCATCGTATGTATATTGAGTTATGTATGTTAGTATATTCTTTGAGTTATGTAGACAATAATAATATGTGTGTGAAATTCAGTCGAGAATTTCTTTTATTTACTGTTAAACTTGAAATAATTTTTGTTATATTTTAAAATACATATTGTAAAAATACGTATTATAAACTTTACTATGCGGTTTATTTATTTGAATTCATGCATTGAGCTACAAATTTGAAGTTTTTGTCTACTGTTACTGCTACTACACATTCGTCAACTATTACAATTGTATATTGTATGATATCTGTCTAAAACATATCTGTACTTTTGTCGTTAAAAATAACTGTCTCATTAAAATCGTTTTTGATTGTTGCTGTTCCAAATGATACTGTCGTTGTATATCTGTTCGATGCATTGTTAATGTTACTTGAAGCTAAATTTTTGAAATTTGAAAAAATAACATTTTAAAATTTCAACTTGTTATTTTTTGTATATTATATATTATCGGTCATATTTTTTATGATTTTGCGTACTTACGTACCGGGCATCTTAACGGCTGTCACATAACACCGGAAATAAGTGTATGACGGCTAATTTATTATAATGATGTGTACTTTGTTATATTGATGTTGTTTTATGTTAATTAAGTTTGTTGGATTAATGGCCGGTTTTATTGATTTATTAATTATTATAATTCATAATTAGTCATAGACCATTTGAACTTTGAAGGTAGAGCTAACTTGATGAATATGTTTGGTTCATGCCTAATTATAGGAAAGTTTTTCATACAGTAGATTGTATTGATTAGTTTAAGTAAAAAATCAATTTTACCTTCTTGTTAAGTAATATTAATTCAAACTTTTATGTTAACTATACTTTTCTTATATCTAACTTATTTTTGGTAAATTTGTGATTAGTTTAATGTCAGGATTAATTCTGTCAATTTTGGCAAGTGTGGAAAATGAAATTACGAGAAGGAATCTAATCTAATCCAATCTACGAGAAAAAGTTAATCTATTCCAGCTAATTGAATGTATGAAAAGGCCCTATAATAATTACAATCTTGTTTTGTAAAGACAGTAAATTCATTTCACTGGTGTCGTATTTCGTAGTTGTTATTAGGTTAGGTTTAGGGTCAGGTTTTTTAACTAAAAGGTTTCAGTTGAAGATCCTGCATCCTGGTAGAAAAGGTCAATTTTTGTTAGCTGTGAGTTTAAACAGTGATTATTTTTGGACAGGAGTGCAAATGTCAAGGTGGTGTGCCAATAGCGATTTTTGTTATAGCTGTAGTGGATCTCAGTGCGAGCTGTTTTATTTTTTGAAGCGACTAAGTGTCGGATATCTGATTTTACCACCTCGCTTTCAAATACATGATTACTAGCACCCAAATACAAGACTAGCACGTCTAGTTTAAACTATTAGATCTACTTAAATTTGGAGCAAATTTGGCTCTTCAGTATTCATATTTCAGAACAGATAACAGAAAAAACGCTAAGGTAGAGATTCCCCAGAGTTCGCAAAACAGTGACGTGCTCGTGCAGCTAATCTTTCTATGGCAGACATTGTGATATTACTCAACTTTTTAGAAAATTAGTTTTGTTCTAATATCTAATTCTCTATTCAAATTCTATTTTTCTAATTTTAAACCTAATTCAAGTTTTATGATTAGTTCTGAAAAGGCTAACCTGTAAATTAAGATTCTCAACTAACGAAAAACAAAGGATTTCACCTGAACACTTTAATTACCTGTTTTTCCAACTTTTCACGATTTTTATGCACTTTAGTATACAGTTTTTGAAAATACATTATTTGATCATTTATGATTATTTTTGAAGCGTTATTCAGAAAACTACTAACTTCAAACATTTAATTTATTTTAATATGAGTTCGTTTAGAATTAAGGACGACTCCTGTCCCACAACGGGTTATTATTGCCGGCCTGGCTTTGTCAGTAGCAAGCCATTTATTGAAACTCTACGGCAGATATTTTTTAACGACCAAACTTCAATTTTTGCGTCATATTCCAAGGTAAGTTTCTACTTGTATTTTTTATCGAAATACATCGGTGTCAATTATTTGTCATTTATATATATATATATATATATATATATATATAAATTATTAAAAGTTGTTTTAAAATTATTAAAAGAATTTTTTAAATTGTTAATTTTTACTCGAAAAAATTGTTGTGTTTGCGCAGAATGTGAAAAAATTTACAAATATTTGTGTAACAGTAAAAGCCCGTTTTACTTTGACCAAATATGTAGAAACTGCTGTCGAAATTTTGGGCCAACTAACCTAATACTTTTTACTAGCAAGAAAGCCAGCGTTGATTCATGGTTGCCATTTGAGCTAGCTCAAAATGTTAGCAGCATTTATGGGACTTAGGCTAACACTAATGAGGTAATCAAGCTTTTATATACCTCATGAGTGTGACAACATCAGAAATTAAATTATTTTTTATTCTTCCGGAAAAAGGAACAATTTAACAAGTTGCCCCTAAAGGGGGCGAGGTTCCTCTCCGGAGATGAGGAAATTTGATAATTACGTGAAGGTTATATTTTCGTGTATGTATCACCAACTGAATAACCCAATACCGGTAACCTATATGCAAAAATTTTACTGATTTAGCAAGTTTAGATCAGGCTAAATTATCAAGGATAGTTCAATAATCCAGGTTCGGCGACATGGTTCTGACTTTCAAAAAAATTTTTTCAAAGTAGTAGCTAACTAGAGTCCTCTTTTGCTTATTTCTTCGCAAAGTGCTATTGCCCGGCCCGTAGCTCGGCGCGGACGGGACGAGGACAACCAGTCCTATTGTCCTAAGTTGGGCAGCAGGCAATTTGCGCGGTTAGCTCTTTTCGGCGCAAGTTTCACGAGATCAAAACACATAGCGAAAAAGGCCGAAACAACACACCACGCCATCGCAGATTCCTCCCGGGACTATGTTCTAAAGCGAGTTGAACCGACTAAGAGGCAAGACCGGCCCGCGAGCTGGCCCTTGCCCGTCCACGGCCGCGATGCAAGCCTGCATTCCACTGCACTCCAGTCTCCACCTTTATCTCAGCGTTTCAGCTCAGAGGCGATAATCTGAAATGTTTCAGCATCACTTATATACTGCTGCTGAAACATTCCAGTGCCGACTTCTTATAAATTGCACTGTGTAATGTTATAGTGCATGCAAGGCTACACAGTGCAATATGCAAATTGGATGCAAGATTAAACGTGGATCAAAAAATAAATAAACGAACAGGGGGAGCCTGTAGAAACAAAATTGAATCCAACTGTAGCATTGTTTTGAAAATTGCTGATATTGAACTTGTATTATTTTCATTTAAAATTCAATCCATCAGGCATTGTCTTAAAGTATCCATTATTAAAAATTAAATTTAGTGTTCAATTACTTAAGGTAGCGCTCAGCAACAAAACTCATGTTTGGCGTTCAGCTCATGCAATAAATAGCAATGCCACTTTAATTGTATATCAAAAAGACATCAAAAAAACCTACTTACAATATAGTTCAGCACTTTAATGTGAATGTGTCAAATTTTATGACCATGTCGAATTTCCTATTCACACTAATTTTGTTTTTGACCTAGCTCAGCGAAACTTCAACCGATTTTGATGATCTTGGTATCAATAGAAAGATCTCTCAAAAATCTAGACGTGATTGATCTTCGATTTTTCATTTTTATTTTTTATTTTGCAAAAAATCGATTTTTCAAAATTCAGTCGTGTTTGAGCGACTACAAAAAGTGCTGCGGACCAAAATTTGAAAATCGAAAAACTTTCACGTCTGCATTTATATTCTTTCTTTCATTGTGCAAATTTTCAACTCAATCGCAAACGGCAGCTGGGACCCAGGTCCAAAAAAAGTAGTCGATTTCGCTACGCAAAAATGTAAGGTTTGCCCACACGTTTCACTTTTTCAAAAATTAGACCTTTCCTAGGACTGCATATTTCCGTTGAAAAAGTCACAAAAAGCCATACTCAATTTTTTAAGAAATTAAATCAAAAATTTGACATTTTCGAAGATTTATCAGTTTTGTAGGTTTTTCATTTTGGATTTGTTATTTTCACGGCTACATAACTCAGCAAAACTTCAACGTATTCTTAAGTTTAATACATCAATTTAAAGCTAAGAAACCGCATATTTCAATGATATGAGTAATCATTTTATATGGAAACAAAAGTTTTTTTGCTACGGCTACAAAATTGTCCAAAAAATTCAAAAAAATTTTTTATCCCAATATGCACATCAAATGAAAGCTATTTTCATTTTGAACAACTTTCCTTCAAGACATTATGGTCAAAAATGCCGCTGAAAAAAATTAAACGCCAAAGTCGGTTCCCCTGAGCGCCACCTTAAGAGAGACCGTCTTGTCCCCTTTTTCAGGAAAAAAAAGATGAAGTTAACGTAGGCCAGGATGACATACAAATCATAGGCAGTACGTTTCATATCGTACAAGTTTTCTGTTATAGGAGCAAAAACCTATAACAAATGTTCCTACTCTAGTAGGAACAAAAATGGGTTGTTTTTGTTTTCGCAACTGATTAAGTTTTCTATGATTCAGCCAGTTTTTAATTGTTTTAATTATATTGTTCGGTTGAAGGAAGCTTTTTTTTATTTTTGTCCATTTTTTAGTTAGGCGGCCGGCCATTGGTGATTGGCATAACCATGGTACACCGGCCAAATGCCTAACCCAACGTTGAAGCCTCCGTACCGGGTGTTTTTGTTCGAAAAAATTTGAATTTATTTGCTAGATGTACTTATTGTTCTTTGTACAATTGTGACAGCAGATGCTAGATGGACTTTTACACTTTAACCCTTTTCCTTAATGAATTTTTCAAAATTGTACAAAGTCCAAGCTTTGGCTGGGATTTGAGATTTGATCCGCCGCCACAGACTCAGCCTGCTTCTCAGTGACAACTTTCTGGCAGAACTGTCACGCCTGACCACTCGGCCACCGGCTCGCTTTACTCTGATACCAGAGGCATCCTTATGAAGTAACTGATTATGTAAAACATAAGCCCGACAGGTTTCAATTTCAATAGTATGAGATAGTGCTAATTGCTGCTCTGAAGCAACATTATGAATGAAAGGGTTAAGTGTAATTCTATTTTAGTCAGTGTAAGTAAAGCCCGGTGTCACGGGGGAAAAGTGTCCCCCTGTCCCCCCAGACACTTTTGCCTAGGCAAAAGTGTACTACTCTTGGGCAAAAGTGTCTCACACTTTTGGTTCTAAAATTGCCTGGTCCAGCCCTATATGTACAGCGAAACCGCAAACTCGCAAAATAACTATATTTTCAAAACCTATACATATTCTAAAAATAGTTTTCAACTGAAATGCTTTAAACAACTTTTAACAACATGCGTAACTGTTTAAACTTGGCTTTAGCCAACCAACACTATAGGTATGC
>JASANF010017151.1:0-13597 GCA_030248245.1 Trissonchulus sp. WLG1_4
GGATGGCTTTTCTATTATTTTTTCTGTCCAAATGTATTTATTTGTAACTTTGAAGCATTTTTAAACAGTTCTAAACCTTCAGAATCCCAACGAGCATCAAGTTATATCCGACCTGATTCTAATGATTCCAAACGGTTTAATCCCGTATTTAGCATTGTAAATGGGCCTGATGACAAAAAAGTGGCAGCAAAATCATCCTACACTACTAAAAACCATTTCTGACACAAAGGAATGTGTTTGATGCGTCTTGAAAAATTGACCTGAAATCCGGCATTTTTTTAGGGGGGCCCCCTCACTTTTCGGAGCCCCCCCACTTTTCGTCGCCCCCCCCCACTTTTTTGTACCTCCCCCCCCCCCCCTTTTGCTATTCCCGTTAATTGCAATGTCTGAGGGGACGGTTACTATATGTAAAATTTTATGATACGTCTCCAGTTGACCAAATTCAGCCGGAAAATCCAAATTTTCTGCAATTTTTTTCTGGGGGCTGCCGCCCCCAAACCCCTGCGACTATGTGGGTTTCTCTTACATGACAGCACAGTGCATGAGTGTACATGGGTGCATTGTGTACAGTTTATTTGCTTTATATTCACCGTGTTGTGTGTCGTTCTAGAGGTTTTATCGGTGCAAAAATGACATTTTAGTGAGGGTGACGTTTATTAGGTTAGTGCCCCCCCCCCACTTTCCTACGCCCCCCCCCCTTTTAAAACCCAAAAAAAATGCCAGTGAAATACGTGTTAAACATAGGGATCCGGGACCAGGGGCCATATCTACTCAATGCAACCAGTCCAAGGGCTGATTTTTTATGTGGAATTATGAGGACACGAAAGTACTTCAAACACTAAGTTATGGCCCGCTCCCACTCTCATCAGTACAAATATCACCAATTTGAAGTGTGTTTTTTTACCCGTTTTGGGGGGAAATTAGGGGGGCAAAAAAACACACCCAAAATACATTGTTATTAGAAAACTGGCGGAAAGCAATGTATGCCAAAAGAAAGAGCACATAAAATAATGATACTATGCACAAAATGAAGCGTCAGTGTAAAAA
This sequence comes from Trissonchulus sp. WLG1_4, assembly GCA_030248245.1. NCBI lineage: Eukaryota > Metazoa > Nematoda > Enoplea > Enoplida > Ironidae > Trissonchulus > Trissonchulus sp. WLG1_4. Next base: position 1,048 of record JASANF010017151.1, read on the forward strand.
GAGCTTCTGGTTATAACCTTAGCAACTTTTTAAAATGCTTACGGTTTTGACCATTTTTTGGGTGTTAACTTTGAGCTTGTGTGTCTGCCAGACATTCTGGGCTTCAGTAATGACTAATACAATAGAATTACAGCACATGATGTGTAATTTCTATTGCACTATTTCACAGCTCTGTAACCCGTGTTTTCGCTGAGTAATGAGCCGTGTTTTTTTTACCCCTCTTTTGCCCCGTGTTTTTTTACCCCCCCCCCGACTATATGTTGCGTTCCTTCGTAGTTTTTAACGTCTAAGTAGATCTAGGTAAATCAGCAATTACACGCAATACCACTAGTGTCGGGATTTTTTTCGAGACGTACCCGAACCCGTACCCGAACCCGAACCATTCGTACCCGAACCACCCGAACCCGAACTTTGGCCAAATGAAGTGCTTGATATTACACACTTACTATATTTGAATATATAATGTCAAAAAAGTGTGGAGCAATAGAGTCAACAGCCTTTAGTGCAAGGAATAAATCTTTTAATACTTAACGTTGAATAAAGTGATTAGTCAGCAAAAAACCGACTAAGTTTCAAGCCGAATCAATTCATATTCAACTTTCACCGCTTTGTTTCGATTTTTTGAAAAATAAAACATGTAGGAGCATTGCATTGGGTTGTCTATGTACTAGTCTTCAAAAAGTTGAAATTTGCGCAAAAAAATTTTCCCTCAATAGCTTCAATAAATAAGGTTCATGAAACTTTAGAAATTGCATCAGCGTTCAGAGATGCACGGGAGCAATCGGTGAGGTGAGGGGGGTGCGCGACGCTAGGCGGAGAGGGGGGTGGGTAGTCCTGCTTTTGTGTGATATCCGGCGACAGTCGAAAAAATTTTGCACTTTTTCTATTTTTAAATTCATTTTTCGGGCACTTTTGACTGCAGCGCGAAAATTTTTGCGATTTTTCGAATTTTTACTCAATTTTGGTACACTTTTTCGGCAATCAAAGGTGAGGGCGTTGAGGGGGGGGCGCCAGGTGTCTGAGGAGAGGGTGATCCCCATGAGGTAACGTAGGTAACCCCCGGACTTGACGTCCGGCTGATCCAGCCTTTGGGGTTCGGTGCTTATCTCCGTTTAGCTTATCTAAGCCTGTTACCTTCTGACATGCATGTGGTATATACCCATTTACCGACCCCGTGAGGATAGACTGCTGGGTCGGCAGGAAAACATCTAACCTTAATCTCTTCCTCAAGGGGATTTCGTTAACCTTGTGGGTGGGATTCGAACTGCCAACTTTTGAATTAACAGTTATTAGTTATTATTAACAGTTCAGTTATTAACAATTAACAGTTTGAAATAACAGCCCAAACCAACAGGCTAAGAGGCAACGTAGATTAGTTATGAGTTTATCAGAATTCCCTTGCAGACGTTACGTTGCTAATACTGACAGATATATAGTGTCGACCTTGCGCTGGTTTAGGTTCTGGCCTTTTAACGATTTTTATTATTTACTATGTACATAATTGACCATTAACACAAATTGTTCCAAAAAGGCGAACTTTTCCGCCTGTGCCAGGTGTGGTGCAGAGATTATACAGTTTTGAGTTGAATAAAGTGACAAATGAAATGGATACATAAATGGTTTGTATCATATGCAATCCAGCTTGGGTTAATGTGCTCAAACTACAAGCGATTGATACTCGCTGTCACAGATGCGCGATTGAGACGAAACACCAAAACTTTTCTGCATGTCCGCTGCATTTTAGTAACAATTTCTTTATATGTCTATGTCATATTGCCATTTTCGAAAGTTGGCGCTCAAAATTAATAGAAATAGAGATGAATAGAGTTCAGGCCTAGGGCTGATTTAGATTCAAACCTCAGCTTGAGTTCGAACAATTTGCGAACACACCACACACGCTCACTAACTCGTGTGCAGCCTTGCTGCGAGGACAGCAGCAAAGAAATTTAGGTACCCGAACCACTTTTTGTCTCCCCGAACTGACTTGTACCCGAACCCGAACCCAAACCCGAACCCGAACTGAAAAAATGACCCGAACCGTACCCGAACCCGAACCCGAACTTTCGTCCCAACACTAATTACCACTAAGCCACAAGGTTGCAGGGGCCTGGGGCGACAGTCCCCGGAAAAAAAGGTCAATTGGAGACGTACCTCAAATTTTTTTCTGCTGGCAATAAAAATCAAAGAGGGGACCCTTGTGTAGAAATTTATTGGGAAAAAACTTCGTGGGGGCTTTTTGGCTACGCCCTTGGACTACACCATGGAGGAGAGACCAGCCCTAAGGCACATGCAGCATCGACATGCGCTTCAGAAACTCCAGGTACTTTCCCGTAGACTTGTGGCACCCATTTAGCGACGCCGTTTGATAAAGTGCTCAAGTGGTGGGCTACTGTACTGAAACACGTGTATTGTAAACATGTCACTTTAGTCTCTTCTTGTTCAAACAGATACTGTGAAAGTAAAACCTAGTGGGTTGAAATTTGGACTAACTACAAACAAACCTTCGGATTACATATGTAGTCTGCAAGACCTAAAGGTAAAGCAACACAAGAAGTCATCAGAGTTGACGCGTGAATAAATAAAGTCTATCATAAACACTGCTAATCCTCAAATTGATGAGAAAGTCATTGCAAAATATATAAAGCAGGGGTCTGGGGGCGGAAGCCCCCAGAAGCTAGCGAATTTTTGGTTTTTGGGAAAATTTTGTTGCATTGCGGCCGGCACTTTAAGACATTTAGCTGCTGCCCCCCCCCTTTCCACCAAAAGGGGGGGTGCAGAGTGCACACCCCCTGCACCCCCCCCCCCCCCTGGAACCGCCCCTGTGTTTATGAGTAGTGTAAGAGCCACAAAAATTTGCATACAATTTTGTAAGTCCTCAAAAAATACACAAAAAATCCAGTTTTTTAGGTATAAATTAGCCGTAAAAGTTTGAATCAATGTCAAAATTAGCTGAAATATTGCTATTTAGATTCGCAATGTCCGTGCCAAGTTTGATTATGTTCGATCAAGTAACTTTTGAATTATTGCAAAAACTTCAAAAACGTAACTACCACCTTAAGCCAATTCCAAAAAAGCTCCAGCTTCTGGGGACTGCCGCCCCCAGGCCCAGACCCCTGCAATCGCTACGATTTTACGACGTGTTACTGTCAACTTTTTCAATGCAAATTCACCGTCAAATTTCTAAAAAGCTAAACCCTCTGCAGACTGTCGCGCTTATTAGTTTGCTAGATTGCGTGCGCGTCTCACGCCCCGCCTTTCCACAGGAAAACTTTTTCCAGAAAGAAGCCAGAAAAAACCCAGAAAAACCCCAGAAAAAACCCAGAAAAAACAAAGAAAAAACCTAGAAAAAAACCCAGAAAAAACCAGAAAAACCCCAGAAAAAAACCTAGAAAAAAACCCAGAAAAACCCTAGGAAAAACAGAGAAAAAACCCAGAAAATACCCAGAAAAAACCTAGAAAATATCCAGAAAATACCCAGAAAAAAACCTAGAAAAAACCCAGAAAAAATAAAATCCCGGCTTTTCGTATTCATAAAACCAAGCTCGGCTTTATATCCAGGCTTTTTGGTATTCATAAAAGCTGGGATAAAAAGCCGAGCTTCTGGTATTCATAAAAATCAAGCTCGGATTATAATCCCGGCTTCCACGTATATTGGAACGTATTCCACGCTTTTTATTGATTTTGTCATTAAGAAGAAAAAGCTCGGATAAAAAGCTCGGCTTGGTCAAGCCTGGATTGAGAAAAAAGCTCGGATAAAAATCCAAGCTTGTGCGCAAGCCAGGCTTTTTATCCTGGCTTTTTCAAGCCAGACTTACGGATAAAAAGCCGAGCTTTTTATCTCGACTTTTATGAATACCGGCCCTGGGTTTTTTCTGGGAAAAGTTTTCTTGTGGGTCGACACCCAAGGTGCCCCCCCCCTTTGGAAATTCCTGGATCCGCGCCTGCACAAGCACCATTTGTAATTGTAACCTGTTTTGTGGGCGCAAAGTTAACATATAAAAGCCTTGTAAATGCAATTAAGTACCACGTAAGCACGGTTAGAACGATCAGTGCAATGGGTTCGTGAAGCAAAAATGCTTCCTCCAAGATGCTCTACTCAAAAAATGGGTTCACTATACCCCCGATGAAGACAGAAGAGAGGATAGACGAAACATTACACAGACGAAACATTACACAATAATCCAAGTCAAAACTGAATAGCACGCAATGTCATTGACAAGCTTGCCTTTCACACAGTGAAAATACATTGACTATTAACTGCACTCATGCGGAATCCCTGGAGTATTCACAGACATTATCAAATGCTGTTTTCAATTTTGTGAAAATTATTGAAATCAAATGGAGTCGAATTTATTATGGGCCGTATGTTCATGCTGTCTAAAATAGCATGCTATTTAGCACATGCTAAGTCTAAATAGCACATACTACTGTCTAACTAGCATTGCTAAAATCTAAGTAGATAATGCCCATGTTCACGTTTAGAATATGCTAAATAGCTCGTGCGAGATACTAACTTTTTGTAGACTGCTCCATACCAGTCCATTTAACTTAGGCTTGTTTAGATTTTTACGTTTTTTGCTATTTTTCCTTTTTCGGGTTAAGGGGGCGCTCCGGGAATCAAGGATTTGGGCCGTATTTTTTAAAAACAGCCAAAATGACCTAATATTCTTGAAGGAAAGTTGCCCAAAATACTATTTCTGATGTTTTGACGTGCATATTTTCGTAGCAAAAAAATTGGAAAAAATTGGACAATTTACTGTTTTTGTTCAACTTTTACACAAATTCAGCAAGTAAGCCAGTGCATCAACGCTTTTTGAGGTTTTGCAAACAGACGATACGTAGATTTCATTAGTCGTAATGAAAAATTTGAACAATTTTATTGCGTTCTGTGCAAAAAAATCGCACAAGAAACCATTTTCAGAAGCAGCAGACTCAAATATAGGCTGTGTGAATACAAAACCAATTTTTCGGCATTTGATTATAAATTGCTGGTAAAAATATTTTTCTACAAAATTTTGCACAATTATAGCCTTAGGCTCTGCGCAGTTGAACAATTTTTTAGTTTTTTAAAATAAAGCTCAGAAAGTTTTTTTATATGAATTTTATTGCTCAGAGTTCGACTTCGAAAACACATAATGACATTTTTTATCCAAACCTGACATAAATGTTAAAAACCAAAATAATGTTCAACTAGAGAATCACATAAGCTACATTTTGGTATATAAAGTGTGAGTATACGTAAAGTATAAGCAGAGTTATCGTTTGCCGAAAATCCACTCACGTTTGGTGCTCTGGGAGTCACGTGACATGATCACGTGATTTAAAATTTTGCCTCCAGTGTTCTTTTGTGCCATACTACATATATGTATAGTAAACTTTGACATTTGCCATTTTTTTTGCTTGTTTTCGATGTAACCCCCGATTCCCGGAGCGCCCCCTTAAGGTGGCACTCCTGAAATAAGTGTTTTGGCCATTATTTTGAAAACGCGCAAAAATAAACATGCATCGTAAGAACAAAAGTTGATCAGAAGTGAATTTCCTTCAATTTGCTGTACATATCACATAAAAAATTTTTTGAACATTTTTGAGCAAATTTCGTCAAGAAAAATACATAGGCCCGTATTCACATACTAAGTGCAACGCTTAACCTTAAAAACACCATGTTTGTTTTGCTTAGTAGTAGCTAAAATTATTATTAACTTTCATTATTATGATTAACTGATAAATTTAATGTTTTTTCTATTGATTGGCCTGTTGCTCAACTTTACAAGTCTAACAATTGTAACAATTGTTACAATTGTAACAACAATTGCAACTAACTATCAGAATCAGGTGATTCGTTACGAACTCATCATTCAAATTCATGTCTGTGATGTCTTTTCAGCATGTCAGTGGATAATAACAACATTACAGAAATACTAGACGCATTAGTGAATAACTATGACAGACGTCTGAGGCCCAACTACGGCGGCTGGCCAGTTGAAGTTGGGGTTACCATATATATTTCTACAATTAGTGCCGTTTCTGAAGTGGAAATGGTACGTTATGCATAATTATATAAAACAACTAGTATGACAATCGCGCAACGCCCATTTTTATTTGAACCACATTTTCACTGCTGACTTTACACGTTCATTATATTGGGGGATTTTTCTGCTGGTTGCTACTTGCATAATAAATTTATCAAAAAACACAGCGTTTGTACACATAAGTGTACAGATAAGTACACATAAGTGTTTGAGTTTATTTGGGGGTTTGTTCTTCCGTAAGTTAAGTTATGAACTTCTGTACCACACCGAAGATTATTTACTAGCTAAAGCTTACCAGCGGTGATTTTTTATTAGCTAACGTTGTAAGGCCACTACGGTTACTAGATTTGTTTGTCGACACTGGCTGGTGAACATGGACACAGGGTTGATTCACAAAAAGTGTTTGACTTCAACCCAATCTAGGTAGAACTGGTCAAACAGCATAGTACCTCATGAAGTTGACATTGTAGTTTCATTACGATGCTTTACTTATTTCATTCGAATATAACGTTTTAGTCCGAGCGTAAAGTTAAACACCTTTTGTGAATCCCGGCCAACGGCGTCGCAACGGAGCCTACATTCCATAATGCGAAAGTGTTGCTGCTCCGTGCATTGCTTCAACTATTTCTAGGAAAGAACAACTATTAGTTATTTAATTCTAGGATTTCACCCTTGATCTCTATCTCCGTCAATTCTGGCAAGATCCAAGACTGCAGTTTGGGGGAGCCAAGGAAAACTTGTCAGTCGGTGCAGAAATGGCACATAATATTTGGGTGCCAGACACATTTTTTCCTAATGAAAAGAAATCATTTTTCCACGATGCAACGACTCATAATTCTTTCTTGCGTATTAGTCCTGATGGTCACGTTTTTAGGAGCTTAAGGTCAGTACTTTTTTGGTTTGCACTTGTAGGTGCGTTTTTACTTTGTTAGCAGTTAAATATTGATACGCTCCAAGATGTGAGATTTGGGACCGGTTCACACAGACGTACTTTTTACTTTTTACTTTTTACTCTGGGCCAAAAGTAAAAATTCCGGTTCACAAAGAACGTACTTTTTACTTTTTACTTTTGGTCTTAAGTAAAAGTAGCAACTCCTTCTACTTTTTATTTTTTACTTTTGCAATCTAGCAAAGTAAAAGGTAAAAAGTATAAAGTAAAAGTATGTAAGTCTGTGTGAACCGGGCCTTAATTTTCATTATCCATATAACTCTTTTAAGACCGGTTCACACTGGTCCCTTTAGTTTTTTGCTTTTGCCCTTTGTCCTTTTAAGCGAATTATTTACGAAGTGTAACTCTTGTGACCTAACACACTGTGGTTTTGCTTGTTCTTACGGTCTTGCGATTTTGGATCAAGTTGAAGAAAGTTACAAATGTCTTTTTAAACCCTCTAAAACGTAAAAAAATATGCAACCTTCAAAAATAAAAGTTTAGAAAAAATATACCTTACATACTTAAAACAACAACATTTCTTGAAAAATATAACAAAAATTTCAAGCATTTAATCAAAATGTAACAGCCACTAATACTATCAGCAAAAACTTTGAATTTGATTGACTTTCTTGCAACAATTTACGTGTAGATATATAATATGTCAGTCTGGATATGGAGCTAATTTAGTAATGATTTTTTGCAGATTAACAGTGACAGTGATGTGTCCCATGGATCTCATATACTTTCCTCTTGATCGTCAAAACTGCAGTTTAGAAATAGAAAGCTGTACGTTTGCCTGCCGATTATTATATATATATATATATATATATATATATATATATATATATATATATATATATATATATATATATAATTTTGATTATTTATTTTTACACTTGCATCAAAATAAAATAGGTAATTTGACATTCGATGATCATACATACTTCTGAAAACCGTTCGTCATCATTTTAGGCTTAATATTTATTTGCTTTTTCGCTTTTTTTGCACACGTTGCCCTAAGCCCAGTGTTTTCAGACGGGTACTCCACGAAAGATATAATGTACTACTGGATGTCGGGCAACACATCTGTGGACGTCTCGCCCGACATTCACTTGGCGCAATTCACACTGGGAGAAAGAAGCTTCGTGCAAAGAATCATTTATCTTAGCACTGGTAATTGTTTTAACAATAGTGCATACTAGAAAAGTACAAAACAACCATGAATTAGAACGTACATTTAATGGAAATTGTCAGATTGTTTGAATATTGTTCAGTTAATTCACAATACCGTAGGACCTGATAAAGTCTATATATGTATTACCATTATACTAGTTTCAAGGTTCCTTCCATGTTTTCAAGATAAAAGGGGAACGCAAAGGAATTAAATTATTTGAAGAATGAAGACGTATCTGTCTAATTATGTACAGTGTTTTTAACGATTGAACTATCAAAGGGAAAGGAACTATGGCAAATGGTCTTTAGCAAAAAAATCAAATTTTGTATGTATTTACATAAATTGATTTCAGGCAATTATTCCCGTCTCTCAGCTCACTTCACGTTCTCTCGCAATATTGGCTTCTATTTAATCCAAATCTACCTTCCTTCATCCCTCATTGTAATCATATCCTGGGTTTCATTTTGGCTAAATCGCGAGGCTACACAAGCAAGAGTAGCCATTGGTAAGGATAACAAATTGATCACAAACTAAATATATAAAAATTACTAACTCTTCATAGTGTGAGACAAAGCAACAAGATTACATAGGGAACTAGGAAGTAGGAACCTGTATTTTATACTAAAAGTGTTCTCACAAAAGTTAAACAAATAAGCATCATACTAGGATTTGCTATCATTCAGTACGCTGCACAGTAACTAACAACCCTGTCGCTGTTATAAAGACTGCCCAAAATGTGTCCTTGTCCCTGACCGTTTGTCCTCGAGGACAAGTATAAACCGCGCTTAGAACCATTTATCCCACCTTTTGCCGTACTGTTTCAGGGGTAACGACGGTGCTGACAATGACGACACTGATGACGTCAACCAACGCTGCCATGCCAAAAGTCTCCTATGTTAAATCAATAGACGTGTATCTAGGAACTTGTTTCATTATTGGTATGTCTAATCGGCATAATATATAATTAATTATAATCCATGTATCTGATTAAGTAGGCGCTAAGATTACGCTACTTTTTATATTTTTAAAGTAACTTTTTCAACGATATTTGTCAATTTTGCTTCTATTTTTGAAGAAAATTACAAAGGTTTAAGTAGATTTTGTGAAGCGAGGTTGGCTACACTTTTTGAGGTGGATGGAGATTGCAATAGACTTAAAATTTCTCAGTGAAAGACGACACAAATATAGATAGGTATAGACAGATAGACATATAAGAAGTTTCATCCATTTTTTAGATTTCTAAGGCGCATTATAAGTCCACAATTTTGCTATTGCCGCAATATTTCCAGCACCATAGTCAAAGCAGCTAACTATGTATCGCAGATATGGATGTGGCCATAGCAGCCATTTTCGGAGGTTGCCAAGAAAAACAATAACCAACAAAGTAGACATAAGGGGTTAGCCAGATTTACTAGATCTACTTAGTTTCTTATTTACCTACATAAATCAAACAAACAAGTCATATTATATATATACATATATATATATATACATATATATATATATATATATATATATATATATATATATATATATATATACTATATATATATATATATATATATATATATATATATATATATATATATATATATATATATATATATATATTCATTTTCACAAAAACACAACGAATACTCTAAAAACAATCAACCATAATAACAAATGTCTTGTAATTGTAGTTTTTGCATCGCTGCTTGAATACGCGGCCGTTGGCTATATGATGAAACGTCTGCGGATGAAACGCGAAACTTGCGATTCTCAATACAGTACTGTCATGCAGCCGTTTTTTAACACCGGCATCGGGGGCACCTATGTCAATATGCACGTTAATCTGCTAGCAGAATACCCTGAAGGAAATTCATGCAGCTACAGCAGCAGCAACGACCGCCGCCTGTACCACGGCCCGTTTGCGCTCAACATCCTGCTGAAACCGTGAGATAATAAGCTTCATTAATGTACTACATTACCCACCAGAATTAGTCATGAAGTAAAAATTAACCTATTGCCTATACACTAACTGAACCAAGAACAGTACTAGTTTGACGCGCAAATAAGTAATACTTACTTTAGTAGCAAGTAATTCTGGTGGGTAATGTAGTACATTAATGAAGCTTATTATCTCACGGTTTCAGCAGGATGTTGAGCGCAAACGGGCCGTGGTACAGGCGGCGGTCGTTGCTGCTGCTGTAGCTGCATAAATTCCTCAGGGTATTCTGCCTCAGATTGAGCGTGCATATTGACATAGGTGCCCCCGATGCCGGTGTTAAAAAACGGCTGCATGACAGTACTGTATTGAGAATCGCAAGTTTCGCGTTTCATCCGCAGACGTTTCATCATATAGCCAACGGCCGCGTATTCAAGCAGCGATGCAAAAACTACAATTACAAGACATTTGTTATTATGGTTGATTGTTTTTAGAGTATTCGTTGTGTTTTTGTGAAAATGAATATGATATATATATATATATATATATATATATATATATATATATATATATATATATATATATATAATATATATTTATATATATATTTGTATATATATATATATATATATATATATATATATATATATATATATATATATATATATATATAATATGACTTGTTTGTTTGATTTATGTAGGTAAATAAGAAACTAAGTAGATCTAGTAAATCTGGCTAACCCCTTATGTCTACTTTGTTGGTTATTGTTTTTCTTGGCAACCTCCGAAAATGGCTGCTATGGCCACATCCATATCTGCGATACATAGTTAGCTGCTTTGACTATGGTGCTGGAAATATTGCGGCAATAGCAAAATTGTGGACTTATAATGCGCCTTAGAAATCTAAAAAATGGATGAAACTTCTTATATGTCTATCTGTCTATACCTATCTATATTTGTGTCGTCTTTCATGAGAAATTTTAAGTCTATTGCAATCCCCATCCACCTCAAAAAGTGTAGCCAACCTCGCTTCACAAAATCTACTTAAACCTTTGTAATTTTCTTCAAAAATAGAAGCAAAATTGACAAATATCGTTGAAAAAGTTACTTTAAAAATATAAAAAGTAGCGTAATCTTAGCGCCTACTTAATCAGATACATGGATTATAATTAATTATATATTATGCCGATTAGACATACCAATAATGAAACAAGTTCCTAGATACACGTCTATTGATTTAACATAGGAGACTTTTGGCATGGCAGCGTTGGTTGACGTCATCAGTGTCGTCATTGTCAGCACCGTCGTTACCCCTGAAAAAGTACGGCAAAAGGTGGGATAAATGGTTCTAAGCGCGGTTTATACTTGTCCTCGAGGACAAACGGTCAGGGACAAGGACACATTTTGGGCAGTCTTTATAACAGCGACAGGGTTGTTAGTTACTGTGCAGCGTACTGAATGATAGCAAATCCTAGTATGATGCTTATTTGTTTAACTTTTGTGAGAACACTTTTAGTATAAAATACAGGTTCCTACTTCCTAGTTCCCTATGTAATCTTGTTGCTTTGTCTCACACTATGAAGAGTTAGTAATTTTTATATATTTAGTTTGTGATCAATTTGTTATCCTTACCAATGGCTACTCTTGCTTGTGTAGCCTCGCGATTTAGCCAAAATGAAACCCAGGATATGATTACAATGAGGGATGAAGGAAGGTAGATTTGGATTAAATAGAAGCCAATATTGCGAGAGAACGTGAAGTGAGCTGAGAGACGGGAATAATTGCCTGAAATCAATTTATGTAAATACATACAAAATTTGATTTTTTTGCTAAAGACCATTTGCCATAGTTCCTTTCCCTTTGATAGTTCAATCGTTAAAAACACTGTACATAATTAGACAGATACGTCTTCATTCTTCAAATAATTTAATTCCTTTGCGTTCCCCTTTTATCTTGAAAACATGGAAGGAACCTTGAAACTAGTATAATGGTAATACATATATAGACTTTATCAGGTCCTACGGTATTGTGAATTAACTGAACAATATTCAAACAATCTGACAATTTCCATTAAATGTACGTTCTAATTCATGGTTGTTTTGTACTTTTCTCAGTATGCACTATTGTTAAAACAATTACCAGTGCTAAGATAAATGATTCTTTGCACGAAGCTTCTTTCTCCCAGTGTGAATTGCGCCAAGTGAATGTCGGGCGAGACGTCCACAGATGTGTTGCCCGACATCCAGTAGTACATTATATCTTTCGTGGAGTACCCGTCTGAAAACACTGGGCTTAGGGCAACGTGTGCAAAAAAAGCGAAAAAGCAAATAAATATTAAGCCTAAAATGATGACGAACGGTTTTCAGAAGTATGTATGATCATCGAATGTCAAATTACCTATTTTATTTTGATGCAAGTGTAAAAATAAATAATCAAAATTATATATATATATATATATATATATATATATATATATATATATATATATA
>JASANF010017154.1:0-94419 GCA_030248245.1 Trissonchulus sp. WLG1_4
TAAAAGCTTCACCATCTCCTCCCAAAGAGAACAGTGCTTCTGTACTGCTCACCATACCTTTGGAAACCGGAGTATGAAGCTGGCAGTAGCTTCTTCCGACCAGTACTGCAACCAAGCCGCCCCTCCTCGCCCACGGCCGCCGCCACCAGCATTCAAATCCCAGGAAACCAAGCAAGGACTGAATGCAGGACAGTATTGTTGGGTGACACTTGCAGGAGACATACAAAACACCCAGCCAATAAAAAACAGTCAGTCACGGGATCACACTTCTACTCCTTGATTTTTCTTTTGCTGTTTCGCTTTCCTGTTTTTTTTTGCGTTTTTGCTTTTGTTTTCGCTGTTAATGGTAATCTTGCCATGTCACCTTTTTTGGAGTGACTTCATTCATTCATTCATCCTCTAACTGACTTAAATGCAGAAACGTGAAATAGACAGCCCACATTTAAGCAGGTTACAATCTTACAAGATTGATTATAGGTTTTTCTGAGTCGCTCAAACCAAGAAAAATGAGATAGATTATGGGTTTTTTAAGTCTCTCAAATCAACAAAAATACTGTAATGTCTTCATAGAAACATTACAGTATGACGTAGATTAGTAGTCTAAAGCTACTCCATTGCGAAAACAGCCCGTACAAACCAGCTGTCTGGAGTGCTACTTGTCTAGTAAATAAATCAACGGTATTGATCAGTTCCTATATCAAAAATTACTACTGTAAATTATTGTAGTTCACTTCCAGACGACAAAACCCAACTTACAGGAAACCCAACAGCATTAGCCGAAACTGTTAGGAGATCAATAGAATGCAGCAGAGCTGTGGAGGCGTCCAGACAGTGGATTCGAAGCCCTTGTGCGTAACAACTGAAACAACGAGCAAAAGCACACATTATCATAATAAAGAATATAATAATCGTAAAGCATACTAGAAAATGTGTAACTTTGGGTACTCGATACGCATGAACCTCCATCCCGGTGGTAAGCTTCAACCAAACTATCATTTACTTGACTTATTATGATTACGTAATATGTCTATGTCTAACCGTGACTGTGAGATAATACTGGATAGATAGACCTAGGCATATTACTGCTGCTACATTAATTACGGACAACAATGGCAGTTTTACATTGAACAAACTGGCACACTGATCAAAGTGACAAACTGACAGCAGTAGCTCAAACAAACGAACCGGGAAACTACAAGCCAGGGAGTATTCAGCGAGGTTGTGGGGCCAGCACTGTAGTCTTCTAGGCTGACTGGAACGACCGTTAGCGAAGCTTTCTCCTGAACGCCCACAACCTGTAGACTGGAGTCAGACAAAGTGAGCCACTGCCACGAGCCCCTAAAGCAGAAACCAATGCAACATATCAAGAGCATAGCATAGGTACTCCACACTTACTGTGCTCTTGAGGACAATGATTAATCATCAATTCCATGAACTTACAGAATAAGGAAGCCAATAAAATTTTCTTTTACAGTACGCATAGAATATTCTGAAACTTACGATATTGATGGCAAGTTGATGACTTTCACCACATCTCCATCTTTTATAATACTGACAGAATTTTCGTTCAGAACAGCAACACTTTTCTGTTTCTTTAGCCAGACAATCGGTTTTCTGAAAATTAGGAAAAAATAAAGAATAATTTTTTACTCTACATACTCTAGTATATGAAAATATGAACGATTCATTGGTAGTCCAAAAATCTAAAGAGTTTTGAAACCGACCTGACTTTGAATAAATAATAAACTGATTTGCTATAGGACGAAACAAGGGGCTAACTAAAGCTGTTGAACTTGTTCATCGAAAAAAAAGAAACCGAGTTGGTTAGTTAAAAAAATAGAAAATAACTGGCAACCAAAGAAAGTGGAACACTGCTCACTCTCGACTGACAGACTCCGCCGCCGGCAATTCCCATTTGAGAGCGCCGGTGGTGACATCCCAGCACAACAAACGCTGACCCGCCAGAAAAATTAAGTCTAAAACAATATTCACAGGGTTGATAAAAGTTTACAAACAAAGTTGAAATTTTGTGTAAAAGTACATACACATATTTTCTACAATGAAATTTTGTGTAAAAGTACATATATACACATATTTTCTACAATCTTACAACAGAACAAAAGTGACTGCTTACATTACATATAACTATAACATAATTGATAGATATTTTTTATAAAAAAAGGAATTTATATACAAACTCTACATCTTAGACAAAACTACGCAAGACTATTATATTTATTAGTTTTCCTCTCTACTTCTCAAGAAAGTTAAAACTCCAGAAACTCTTCTTCTCCGCAAACTTACGAAGCAGAGCCACCATGCAGGACAATTTTTTTAAAAGTAGATAAATTAGTTCAAAATCATAAAATATAAATTTAGCGCAAAACTCAAGAATTCGCTAGTGACAGATATAGCCCCAATACCACGGGCTGGTTTACACTTGACATACGACCAAAAACCCCCTGCAAATATCACAATATGAAGGAGTTAAGACAAACACTATGCTCTATGCTCTTTCTTGTATAAGGCGGTTTAAGCTGGAGAGTTTTTAACTACAAAATAATAAGATACTTACTGTTATCACTCATAACAATTGCACTTGATGAAATGTTGGACCATTCTTCTAGAACTTGTCGCCACACTAAAAACAGAAACAATATGTAAAAATTACATTTTTATATTATTTTCATGTACGATGACCATATATATAGGGATGTCGCGGATATCCGCATCCGCATCCGCATCCGCGGATGATCCGCAACTTTTTGACATCCGCATCCGCAAAAATTTAATGCGGATGTGCGGATGTTGCAGATTCGGCAAAAATTACTAAAAATGTAGAAAATCAGACGGCAATTTTGATTTTTGTGCATGTATATACCGATATTTTTGCTCTTAAAACGGTGGATTGATACTTTATTCTAGGCTTTTTCTCCTCATTGTTGGTTGCAATTCGCTCTTTTCTAAAGTAGGCTTCACAAATATTTGATATTGCGGGCATATTCTAACTGAATTTTGCATGTTTGAGAGAGACTAGTCTACAAACTTGTAAAGCAATAATTGTCAAAACAATATTATTGGTTTTTAACTTGCATGCTTTCGTAGATTAAAAAGAATAGACAAAGTACGTATAGTGATTATACACCAACCAAAACCAAAAGCATCAAGTAACCAGAGGGTCACGCTGATAGCCTTTGAGTTGGCATAAAGTTAACCAATATATAGCGTTTTAAACAAACTGTTGATGGCGGCGCATGGCTTAGAAGATATATATGTATAATGAATGCACAACTTTGATACAAACTGTTTTATCTAAGCCTCATTTCTTCATTCCTCATTTCATTCTTGCATTCATACTTGCTATTTTTAGTGTATTATGTATTTTTCGGTGAAAATTTTTTCAAAAATTTGGCTCATAACTTGTTTAGAACGTATTCGAAAAAGATCCGCATCCGCATCCGCGGATGCCAAAAAAGTGACATCCGCGACATCCCTACATATATATGTATATATCTGATAACACAAGAACTGAATAAAAAGCCATACAGCAGCTTAAGCAACCACATACCAATATCACCAGATTTGGCGCCGATCGCCGCAACAACTCCCGTTTTTGTGGTCACTATAATTTGGCCTTCAGCATCAGAGGAAAATGGGGGGACAGCGGCAAATGTTATTCTTCCAATAAAACTTTTCTTCCTAAAATAATAATAATTATGCATTGCGTTATAAACCCAATCATAATACTTTCCTGCATAAGAGCAGCGAATGTATATATATAAGTCAGATCAAAACGGGGCTCTTCATTAGACTACTCAATGCAACTACTTTAAATACGCACACCTATAAAATTCGAGAATAGTGTAAAGTCCATACATGTATGAGGGGGGGGGGTGGGGGGGGACCCCCCCCAAATCGAGGACCCGGGGGGGAGGGTCCCCAAAATTTGGGCAAAACTTAAAAAAAATGGCAGTTTTTGGCGAAATTTTTAAAAAATTTTGCAAAATTTAGGGTATTTTTGGTCAATCTGGGGGGGAGGGTACCCAAAATTTGGCCGGAGAGGTAGCGATCGACCGGAGGCTCCGGCTCCGGCTCCGGCCGGATTTGAGCCTCCGGCTCCGGCTCCGGCTCCGGCAAAAAAAGTGCCGGAGCCGGAGAATTTTTACTGTTCAGACTTTGGCAAAAAGTTCAAATTTGGAGAAAAAAATCACAAGGTTAACGAAGCGGTTAGTCGGTTACAGTACTTTATTACTGCCAGTTGTAATAGCGGTGACTACCCCTCTCTAGCATTATGTATTTTCATGTCTCTAATTGACTAAATTCGGCCTAAAAATCAAAAGTTTCACTTTTAATCCAGGGGCTGCCGCCCACAGACCCCTATTGGCTTGTTTGTAACTACGTGACTTAGTGACTTGAACTTGACTTTTAGCTCTGATGTTTTCGGCCGGTCAAATTCAGTACAATGTTTGCATATGCTGTTATTTCGCAAATTTTTGTGTTAAAATAGCAAGAAAGTTCATTTTTATGTACCCATTCCACAAATTAAAAAAATCAGTCCCCCTCTAAGTTTTTTCCTGGCTACGCGACTGGTATACGCCTAAATTACAGGGGTGAGGGGGCTGTAATCTGCGGAAGCTAGATACATTTATGGCATTGTATCTTCTACAAAGTGTAATTTTTTCCAAATTGTCTATTTTTTTGGGTGTAATATAAGCTTCTTGACAATTTTGCAAGGTTTGACTAAAAGGGGTAGGCGAGGTCCGAGGTTCAGACGAACACCCTGAACAACCCCCTCCCTCTGACTCCTGACTACGCCCTTGGCACCGCAGTCAAAATGCTATATATACTGCTTAGTTTGACCAAATTTTTGACATTTTGTCAATGTTGATGAAAATTTTTTGTGAGATCACCTAACACCGGGACCAGTCAGTGGCCAACTATATACTGGTCGTATGAGTGTGTATATAAAGACATATGTATAGGAATGGGGCGTGACTGTTGAAAAATTAAAGAATGCTGTTTCGAAAAAAAATTGAAAATTTTTTCACAATTGTCAACATTTTTCCTAATTGAAATTTTTTTAAAAACACTGCCTCCGGCTCCGGCTCCGGCTCCGGCTCCGGCATTTTATATCCGGCTCCGGCTCCGGCTCCGGCTCCGGCAAAATTTTACCTCCGGTCGTTCGCTACGGAGAGGCCCCCCCAAAATTTTGACCCCGTTACATGTATGGTAAAGTCCATTAATTTATTTTAAACAGCACAGAATTACACTCCGGAAGTTTAAAATAGCCATTTACGCACATCTTATCAACCTGATTAGTCGGACTTAAATTGAACAATATGGCAATATGGCTATAACAATTTTTGTATTGTCCCATCGCATAAAAACTCGGGTTATATACGTATGCAGGAAGACGCAGACCGCAGACAGGAATGTTGAATGCCAACTGGAAATGCAAAAAACTGTACACACCAATCGAATTTTCCAATCTGATCTTCATAAAGACAACTGCATCTGGCGACGAGCACAAAAAGAAATATCCAAAACATCTCAACATGAATCAAAGCAGCCGGTGCATTCTGTGAGAACTTAGAACAGAAAAGGTAAATTAGCTAAACCTCATGGTTTTCCAACGGTCTACTCTCGCTAGGCCGAATCACCGCTAGGTCAATCGCCACTAGGCCGAAACTTCGCCATTAGGCCGAATTGTCGCTAGCCCGAATCGTCGTTAGGCCAAAAATGTGTTTGCGGAGCATACATAGATTAAGGTATGTAAACAGTATAAATTACACGTACAGTGCATACACAGTACACACGATACTGTAATACCACGCTTACATACTGTATGCTGTTGATGGTAAGAGACTGTCAGGGGCGGCCCCCCCCCCCCCCCCCCCGAAATTTTCCCCGACTGAAATTTTACACAAGGGTCCCCCCTTTGGTTTTTATGGTCCGGCCGGAAAATTTTTCTGATGCGTCCCCAATTGACCAAATTTGGCCTAAAAATCAAAAATTTCAACCAATTTTTTTCTGGGGGCTGCCGCCCCCAGACCCCCGCAACTCTATGGCATACTGTTCCTTCTTATTATCTTGCATCAAAGCCTATACATGTATACATGAGTACATTATGCAGCATTTGCATGTCTACACGAGTGTATTATGCTACATTTAGTTGTGTAAAACACTGTCTGATGTGACGTTCCCATCATGTGTTTTATTTTCCTGTCGGAAAAAATTTCTGATACGTCACCAGTTGACCAAATTCGGCCTAAAAATTGAAAAATTCTCTATTTTTTCTGGGTACACCACTGGTTTTTACTACAAACAGACTCAATTCATTGCCCTTGGTATGGCTGCGGTTATGTATAACAAATTAGCGTAAAGCTGGAAAACGCTATTATAAAAAGTCAAAAAATTTCTTCAGACCTCCGCCCCCCCCCCCGAAATCGAAGTCTGGGACCGCCAGTGGAGACTGTATATACATTTTTTGAAAATTGGATTTGTAAATGTTTTCAATTGTATTTCTTTTCGGTCTAACGGCGATTGGGCCTTCCGACAATTTGGCCTAGCGGCAACTGTTCGGCTTAGCGGCGATTCGGGTTAAATGCAGTTGGGGGGGATAGTGCAGTGGACCTATTCTTTTGAGTAGAACACCTTGGGGCAAGCATTTTTGTTTCAATCAAGAACCCCTATAGGGGTATTTCAATTTTTGGATTTTCTGAGATACGCCCCCGCAAAATCCAAGCCCAAAGTGAAGGCCGTTATCGAAATTTTTTTCAGAAACCCTTACTTTGCTCGATCCAAACGTGCTTAAATGGTGTCTAAATGTTTACAATTTCTTAGAACCAATACAAAGGGTCTTGGACCCCATTCCGTCAGAAAAAATGCCAAATTCACAAAAAACGCCATATTTTTAACCAAATTCAAACTTGACCTTAATTTAGGCTTGGGCTTAGGCTTAGGCTTAGGCTGGGATTCACAACCTAACACTAACACTAAAGTTTCCCTTAAAAGTTAGTGAAACACTTAAATTTCAGCCTCAAACACTTAAAATGTTAGTGTTTCGAGGCCAATTTTAAGTGTTTCACTAACTTTGAAGGAAAAAGTTAGTGTTAGTGTTAGGTTGTGAATTCCAGCCTTAGGCTCATGCTTCCCTTGGTTGACGTGCTTTACTCCAAAAAAAGGTCTACTATCCCCCCCCCCCCCCCAACTGCACTTGATCCGGCGTCCGGCGATTCGGCTTAGCGGTGACACGCCGTTTCAACGTAAAGCCAGACAACACATGTTTCACTGTGAGTGAAAAGAGGCACATTATACTTTTACTCAGGACAACAGCTTTTCAGATATGTTTACTAGTATATATTTATATTGTGTAATTTTAATATAAGTTTTTTAATAAAAGTTTATTGTCACACTACTTTCCGCATTGGCTCTTCTCGAAACTTCTGGAATGTTCTACGGTTGTCTCGCTGACGTACACCGGCTTGTTGCACATTTTCTGACTGCAACAGTTTGCGAGTTGTCATTTGTTGCGCTGAGTTTTTGCAGCTCCATTGTGCTGTGTTCATCGTTATCTTTGTTTCAGGTTAGTTTGCGTTTTGTGTTTGTATTGTACACGTCTATATATATATATATATATATATATATATATATATATATATATATATATATATATATATATATATCAAACAGAATTTAGAAGTTTTTACCGTCCGGAATATGCATTTTTTCCATTTATATATATTTACCGGAATAGGCTTAAATGCAGTTGGAAGGGGTAAAGTAGTGTGCTCAAATTTTTTTAGTGGAGCACCTTGGGGGGGAAAACATTTCTGCATTAAGATCAGCTGTTTGATTTTGGTTTTTTTAAAATTACGACCCTCCGTATTCTGGGCCCTCATTGAAGAAATTGAAGAACGTTTTCACAAACTTTTCTATAAATTTTGCCATCTTAAAGACACCTAAATGAAGGCAAAATAATAAATAAATAGACAAACAAAATTTACTTTGCACTCGGTTAAAAATTAACAACTTGATATATATAAACTTCGGATCAAGTGCAGTTGGGGCTTGGGGGGGGGATAGTGGACCTATTTTTTGGGGAGGAGAGCTTGGGGGGGGAATTTTTTTATAAATACCCCCCCTACACACAAATTTTTTTGTTCAGGGCCCTCCCCAAAAGAAAATTTCATTTTTGTTTTGGGGCACGAGGGCGGGGAAAGACCGAAGGCGAAAATGTCTATAATCTTTGTTTTTGGATAGTTTTGAGTGCGTTATCAGTGGCGTATTTAGGGGGGGGGCTGGGTTGGCTGGGCAGCCCCCCCCTTTGCGATTTGAGCCCCCCCCCCTTAGAGGGTCGCAGCCCCCCCCCTTTCCGAAACTGCAAAAGCTGACAAGTGTTTCTGATACCTCCACAATTGACAAATTCTACCTTCAAAATTTAAAAAATCTCTAAGTTTTTTCCATTCTGTTGATGTTTTTTCGGCTTAGATACCTTTTTTCTTTGTGCATGTCTATATATTTGCCAGGTCTATTATCATATTCTGTGCTAATTGATTAATGTCTCACATGTTTGTATAGTTGGATAGGGTAAAAAATACAAAATTAAATACAAAGTATACTATTTTTTGCTTTGCTGCATACATGTTTGTATTTTTTGTTTGTATTTTTTTGCATACATATTTTTTACGATTTTTTCACTTTTTGTTAATTTTAATTTTTGAAGCATTATTACACCAATCTGCAGTGGCGTAGCCACAAAAAATTTCGGGGAGGGGGGATGAGTTTTCTTTGTTTTAAAACGTTAAAAATGCATTTAATTGCTATTTTAACGCTAAAAACGACACATATTAGCAATTTTCGGCCAATTTATAGCTTTTGTATAATAAAATTAGCCACAGTCGACCATTTGGAACTTTGAATAATGATCTGCTAACGGCAAGTACCCTAAAAATACAACACACATCAGAAACGGTCGTTCTTGACGACGGATCAGAAAAAGCCACCTTGCAAAAGCATATTGCAACGATAAATCATCGCAAAACCCCAATTTTTGAACGCAGCCATAAAATAGCCTACGCTGGCCTATAGCACAAAAAGATTCACTCCAACTCTTATGTACGCAGCTGTACACAACGGGCTTTTACGCCAAATGGACGTGACTTTTGTTCCCCGCTCGACTATAGGTCATAAGCCCTTGGGCCTATTTTTTGACCCATGAGCTTAAATAATAATGTTTAATATTTTAAAATTATATATTTTTGTTTATTTTATGTCAAAAGTGCAGTTGTCTGTCAGTGCAATGTAGATGGTTAAAACCTCAAAAAAGCTAAAACTTCAAAAAGTGTAGTTTTCATTGCAATTTCGATGGTTAAAACCTCAAAAAAGCTAAAACTTCTGGGGGCTGCCGCCCCCAGACCCCCGCATTGCTAAATGCTAGCTGTAGATCCATTACATTTCTTTATTTCATGTAAAAAGTGCAATTTCGATGGTTAAAATCTCAAAAAAAGCTTCAACTTCTGCAAAGTTAAGTGCTTGCTGCAGATTCACTATTGTAGTTTATCGATAAATATCGACAATTACAAACTCAAAAAAGGTCCGAGGGGTGCCGACCCCGCCCCAGACCCCCTTTGATCGGCGGTGGCTCACAGTTGCTCCGCACCCCCCCCCCCCCGGTCGCAGCCCCCCCCCTTTGCGAAATCCTGGATACGCCACTGCAACAAAGTGCATTTTTGATATTTGGCGATTAAACGAGCAAAATGGATCGAATTGGTCGGAATATGTCACTAATATATCCTAAATTGCATGCCCTTCCTTCCCATGGCGGCCAAGAACCTCCCCCACTCTCCCTACCCCTTCCCCACACTATCCACTAACTAAGCGCTTAGGGAGCTCCCGAGGTCCCTAAACTTAAGGGGGCGCTCCGGGAATCAAGGATTTGGGTCGTATTTTTTAAAAACAGCCAAAATGACCTATCATTCTTGAAGGAAAGTTGCCAAAAATACTATTTCTGATGTTTTGACATGCATATCTCCATAGCAAAAAATTTGGAAAAAATTAGACAATTTACTGATTTTATTCGACTTTTACATAAGTTCAGCAAGTAAGCCAGTGCATCAACGCTGTTTGATGTTTTGCAAACAGACGATACGTAGATTTTATTAGTTGTAATGAAAAATTAAAACAATTTTATTGCGTTCTGTGCAAAAATATTGCACAAGAAACCATTTTCAGAAGCAGCAGACTCAAATATAGGCTGTGTGAATACAAATCCGATTTTTCGGCATTAGATTATAAAATTCTGGTAAA
Source organism: Trissonchulus sp. WLG1_4 (assembly GCA_030248245.1). NCBI lineage: Eukaryota > Metazoa > Nematoda > Enoplea > Enoplida > Ironidae > Trissonchulus > Trissonchulus sp. WLG1_4. Next base: position 10,309 of record JASANF010017154.1, read on the forward strand.
ATATTTTTCTACAAAATTTTGCACAATTATAGCCTTAGGCTCTGCGCAGTTGAACAATTTTTTAGTTTTTTAAAATCAGGCTTAGAAAATTTTTTATATGAATTTTATTGCTCAGAGTTCGACTTCGAAAACACATAATGACATTTTTTATCCAAACCTGACATAAATGTTAAAAACCAAAATAATGTTCAACTAGAGAAGCACATAAGCTACATTTTGGTATATAAAGTGTGACTATACGTGAAGTATAAGCAGAGTTATCGTTTGCCGAAAATCCACTCACGTTTGGTGCTCTGGGAGTCACGTGACATGATCACGTAATTTGAAATTTTGCCTTCAGTGTTCTTTTGTGCCATAGTACATATATGTATAGTAAAGTTTGACATTTGCCAATTTTTTTGCTAGTTTTCGATGTAACCCCCGATTCCCGGAGCGCCCCCTTAAGCGCTTAATTCTAAGCCAAACACTAAATTTTAAGTATGTGAATACAAAATTGAAACGCTAAGTTAAGCGTTAGTGTTTGCTAAGCGCTTAAATAAACACTAAGTATGTGAATAACACTTAGCGCTTATAAGCGCTAACACTTAGTGTAAACACCAACTTTAAGCGTTAGTATGTGAATACGGGCCAGTAAACAACTGTAACTTCTAAAGTTTCAAACATTTTTTCAAGATGCTAAGCCAATGGCATGTCCGGGGCCGGGTTTTACCCATTGAAAGTAAGGGCCAGGGCCGGAACCGGGACCGGGGCCGGGGCCGAATTTTACCCACACCCTTCAGCCAAAGGGGAAAAGGGTACCCAATATGTTTGGGCTGTTTACTTGTATAAGGCCCGTATTCACATACTAACACTAAAGGCCGATTCACACGCTGCGATTTTACTGCGATTTTGGCGCCGCGTTTTTGCCGCTGTGGCAAAACGCACTGTCTGAACAGACGCAGTTATTTCAATGCGGAATGCATGCGTCTTGATTTTTCCGCAGCGTTTTAAACGCCAGACTGCAATTCGGCCTGCGATTTTAGTGCGTTTTGATGCTGCGGACGTGTTGGTTTTCAAAATTTTAGCAAAGTTGTTTCTCATATTTTTAAAACAGTAACGACCCAACAAAAAAGTTTGCGAGACGCAACACAGGAAAAAATATTTTCAAAAAGTGACGGAAAAGAACCAGAAAATTGGCGGAAAATATTTTTCATTCGTTGTCAGCTTTCATTTTTCTCCAATTTTCTTGCAATGTTCTCAGATATTTCAGTAAAATATCTGCCATTTTTACGCTTGATTTCCATGAATTATCTGCTATTTATCTGTGAAATATCTGTTATGTTTCCTTAAAGTTATCGTCACATTTCATTATATTATCGTTCGGTTTTCAGCAACTTTTTTTCCAGTTTTTTGTTAAATTTTATCCAGTTTTTCATCACATTTCAGCTATTTTTCAGCTCAGTTTCTGTTACTTTTCCGTCAAATATCGGTAAGTTTTCGTCTTAGTTTCTGTCATATTTCCTTCCTTTTTGTGCTGTTTTTCCGCCCTTTTTTGTAATATTTTTGTCATTTTTCCGTGACTTTTCAGTCACTTTTCTGTCAATTCGAACTTACATCTTTGTGTAAACTTGACAATTGTTTTTTGGTTACCACGTTTTCACACCATAAAAAAGTTATTTACTGTTTAAAATGGTGCGATTGCAGTTTGCAGATTCTGTGGATGTAGCAAACTTGTTTGTTTATGCATATGTACATACATCAATCATGATTTTTAAATCAAACATGATTTTTAGCTTCAGGGCACTCTAATAGACTTCCGCACGCAGTAAACACAAAAATTTTGCTTCGTCACTTTCCGGCCAACGTTCGTCACTTTTCGCGAAGGTTCGTCACCTTTTGCCGACGAAGCGATTTGACGTTGACAAATTGTGTCAAACATGATTTTTAGCTTCAGGGCACTCTAATAGACTTCCGCGCGCAGTAAACACAAAAATTTTGCTTCGTAACTTTCCGGCCAACGTTCGTCACTTTTCGCGAACGACGAAGCTCGTCGTACGCCGACGAAGAGGGAACTTTTTTTTGCACAGTACTGTAGAAGCACATTTAACGATATGTTTACCCAAAAACAGTCATTGTTGTGAGGTTTTGTAGTCTGGCTTGTTTAGTGTTGGCTCAAGGCTTGATTTTTGTGCAAAATTTTTTTAAAAAAGTAAAATTTCAGCTGTTCCTGCTCGGCTCGCAGCGGCCGAAACCTATTTAAAGTTTTTAGATACAGGCGTGGCAGAAATTCTTATACGGCAATGTTATTTTTTCTTTGTTCTTTTGATACACACGTTTTCTTTTATTTAATTTGAGCACTCCAGTGATGGTCGTTTTCGCAATTTTTTCTGAAACCCGTGTTTTCTCTGTTCTAAACGTGCTTATATAATGTTTAAAATTTTTTGGAATCAAAACAAAGGCACGTTGAACGCGTTCCTTCCGAAAAATTGGCCAAATTCATCAGAAACGTCCAATTTTTGACCAATTAAAACTGGGCCTCAATTTAGGCTTGGGGTCAGTGGCGTATTTAGGGGGGCGGGGCTGGGGGGCTGCACCCCGCCTTAGCGGTTTGAGCCCCCCCTTTAGAGGGTCGCAGCCCCCCCTTTTCCGAAAATGCAAAAGCTGACAAAAGTGTTTCTGATTCATCCACAATTGACAAATTCTACCTTCAAAATTCAAAAAGTCTCAAAGTTTTTGTTGATGTTTTTTCTGCTTAGATACCTTTTTTCTTTGTGCATGCCTGTATATATGCCAGGTCTATTATCATATTCGTGTTAATTGATTAATGTCTCACATGTTTGTATAGTCAGATAGGGTAAAAAATACAAAATTAAATACAATACAAAGTACAATGTTTTTTGCTTTGCTGCATAAATGTACTATGTATATACACAGGGTGTCGGTCTGGGGTGGGACTTGTCCCAGATTTTTCGAAATTTTAAGGGGGCTTGTCTCCATGTTTCGGTAGCATGAACTGACAATATGTAACGTAAAAATTTTCAGTTTTAGCCTTAAACTGGGAGATTTTTGCAAAATTTGGATATTTTTTGCTATTTTTTCTGGTTTTCTTTTTGTTAATTTTTATTTTTGAAGTTTTTTACACCAATCTGGGTCGATGTTTGAGTTTTTTGGCACCTTTTTCCAGTTTACATTCGGTTGGGGGGGAATTATTTTGCTCATAAATCGCTTCGTACCCCATCTTTTAATAAAAATATAAAACCCCCATCGTCAGCCAAGCCCCCAATCTGATCTCTAGCCCCCAAAATAGCTGTCGCCCCTTTTAATAAAAATCTACAGTGAAATTATTGGTGTTAAAACCCTTAGGGGTGGAATAAGTCGGAAAAACGCCATTTTCTCGCCTAATGATCCGGAGTTCCCCTATATCCCCCAAACCGAGGGGGGGGGTTAAATTTGAACGCTCTTTCGAATAGGCTAGGTCAGAAGTTTGTAATTTGTAAGCTTCAGCTGGAAATCAAACTTTGTCCAAAAACTTTACATGAACTTTTTTGCGCAAAATTGATTTAGGCAAAAATACTGCATCAAATAAAAACTTCTGCTACCATTGAAAGAGTAACTTCTAAGCTACTAAATGCTGAAAAAATTTTGTAAATCGGTTCAGGCTTTGAAGAGTTACGAAACTTTTTCTGATGCTACCAGGACCACGCTGATTGAAGTTCAAGTACAGCACAAGTAGTTGGCGGGGGGGGGGAATAGTGGACCTATTTTTTGGAGTAGAGCACCGGTGCTCTACTCCAAAAAATAGGTCCACTATTCCCCCCCAAACCGCACTTGATCCCATGATTAAATGTTTAAGCATTTGTTTTTAAGTAAAAATAGTAACAGGTAGAATTTCCAGTGAGCGAAATTTTAAAGACTCAGGGCCAGGGGTCGAGGGAATTTCCGATAAATTCAGGGAAATTTACGATGTATACTTTCTCTCCGGATCCGGATTCAGGGATCAAGCGCTTTTTGTGGGGGGATACGATATTACGAATTTACGATACACATTTTCATTTCATTTTCATACGCATTCTCATTAAAAATTAAACAGCAAACACGTTTTCATATACAGGTTCGTATGCGCAGAGTTCGTTTTTTAGCATTTTCCAAGCGAAAAAATGCCGATATATCGTTTTTCGAAAAAAATTCGGGTGAGGGTGCAAGAAGAAGAAGTAGGGTCATATCTCAGAAAATCCAAAAAAAATAGGGGTTCTTGAAGCAAAAATGCTTCCCTCAAGGGGCTTTACTTAAAAAAGGTTCACTATTACCCCCCCAACTGCATTTAACCTATTTTTGTATTTTTCTTGTTAAAAATGTAGTTTGCATTGTCGATGGTTAAAATCTCAAAAAAGCTCCAACTCCTGGGACTGCCGCCCCCAGCAGACCCCCGCGCAACGCTGCTGTTTTTTTTCAACTTCATTTACATGAAGATTCCAATTATGCAGCTAACACAAAGTAAATACGGATATGTATATATGTTTCATTTTAACCCCCTTCCCCCGTCGAAGGTCAAGGTGCAGCCCTCCCCCTGCCTGCCTGCCCCTCCTGGATACGCCTCTGGTGCGCGTATGTAAAGGCCGATTCACACGCGATTTTATTGCGATTTTCTCGCAGCATGTTCGCCGCTGCGGCAAAACGCACTGTCTGAACAAACGCAAAGTAGGGATTTCTGACCCCCGAACCATCCATGTAAGGGGGTCAAAAATTGGGGGCCTCTCTGGCCAAATTTGGGGACCCTCCCCCCCCCGGACCAACCAAAAATACCCTAAATTTTACAAGTTTGTGAAACTTTCCCAAAAATTGCCGTTTTTATTATATTAATTTTGCCCATGTTTCCAGGACCCCCCCCCGGCCCCTCGATTTAGGGGGCTGCCACCCCCCCTCATCATTTATGTATGTATGTATGTATGCCCTAATACCTCCCCCCTTGCTATGCTTATGATTATATAATTATATTTTGCCTAAATTCTACCGAAATATATACCTAGCAAAATAGCTGCAGAAGTAAGGAAATGCGGCGGAAAACTGAACGAAAAAAAGCGGAAAAGTGAAAGAAAAAAAGCGGAAGAGTGAACGAAATAAAGCGGAAACAATAAAAAAAAACGCGGAAATGTCAAAGAAATTAAACAGAAAACTGAAAGAAATAAAACGGAAAAGTGACGGAAACTTGGACTTTTTGTCGGAAAAATAACCGAAAAATGACAATGTGACAGAAATCTGTCGGAAAAGTGGAGGAAAAGTAATCGAAAACCGTTTTTCTGCTTCGAAAAGTGACAGAAAAAAAGCTGAAAATTAACCGAAATTTTTCTTTCACTTTTCTGCTAATTTTCGGTTTCTTTTTTAAAATATTTTTTCCTGTGCAACGTTTGTTCAGATGCTGCGTTTTCTTTGCGACACCCTGCGTCTTGCGTTTTGCGTCAAAATCGCAGCGGCAAAAACGCACCGTGTGAATCGGACTTAACGCTTAAGGGGGTAGTGTCGCGAAAGCAGTCAATTTTGCGCGACTATAAAACTTTTTCAGTGAAAGATAGGTCATTGTTCTTTATATATTCTAAAAATATTTTTTAAGGCAAATATTTTTGCCAAGTTTCAGAAAAATTGATGCAGCATACAGTTAGCAGTGAAGTCGCAAAGTCGGAAAAATGACGTTTTGAAAACCTATTCACATTCGATAATTTCGTCACAATTAATAAACTTTTTAATCAGATTCTTTACACAAAGTAAAATCACATATGCTCTAGTTTATGCACACAAAATTTAGTGCAAATTGCTTGAGTCGTTGTGGAGTAATGCCTGTTTGAACGGTGAAACTGTGCGTAACCTGTAAGGTACTGACAGCAATAATGATAAATTGTAAAAAATTTAGACACTTATTTTGAAATCAAAAGAAAAACGAAGCTTCATTTTTTATTTTTCTTATTTGTGGCAAAAAATGGTGCGTCAAAACATTACATGTACTTCACAAGCTGGCCAATCTGATATCTGACTTGATTTTTTGAACTTTTATGTCTCTGTTGTGTGATGTCTGGCTCACAAATGGCGATTGGTTAAAAATATTGGTAGATATTGGTAGTCTAGTGTCTGGCAGTATTTATTTGACACCATGTTGCATTTCAGTAGTTTCTCAATGAGCGTACAATTTCAAATCAAAAAGTTCTCATTTTGCAGCCTACGAGCAAGACTGATTTGGCGACACTACCACCTTAAATTGTGTTTACACTTTACACTTAAGGTGGCACTCCTGAAATGTGGGTTTTGGCCATTATTTTGAAAACGCGCAAAAATAAACATGCATCGTAAGAACAAAAGTTGATCAGAAGTGAATTTTCTTCAATTTGAGGTACATATCACCAAGAGTACATAATAGAAAGAGTATGACACTCTTCCTATTATGCCTAGCAGCGCGCGTCCAATGCGCAGCGCGAAATAGGCCTTTTATGTACGGTTTTGAGGGGGGGGGTACCCCCCCCTCAACTGAAGACCCCGTACTCAACCGAGGGGGGGGTACCCCCTACTCAGTTCGATACCCCGTGCTCAAGTGAGGGGGGGTACCCCCCCCTCAACTCAGCACCCCGTCTTCAGTTGAGGGGGGGTACCCCCCCCCCCCTCATTTCAAGACACTGACAAAGTCTTTGCGCTACCCCCCCTCACTTCAGTACCCCGCCTTCAGTTGAGGGGGGGGGGTACCCCCCCCCCCCTCATTTCAGCCAATCAAAAAAAGTCCGTGGCCGGGGCGTGAAATGAGGGGGGGGTACCTCCCCCCTCAACTGACGAAGGGGGACTGAGTTGAGGGGGGGGGTACCCCCCCCCCCACAGTTGAGTACGGGGTCTTCAGTTGAGGGGGGGGTACCCCCCCCTCAAAACCGTACATAAACGGGCTATTTCGCGCTGCGCATTGGACGCATGCCCGTAGGCATAATAGGAAGAGTGTCATACTCTTCCTATTATGTACTCTTGATATCACATAAAAATTTTTTTGAACATTTTTGAGCAAATTTCGTCAAGAAAAATAGATTTTCACGGAAATGCCTTCACAAGCCAGTGCATTTACACGTATGTAATGAATTTGAAAGGCTGAAAAACACTAGCAGTTGTGTTTTACTGAAACGTAATTAAAAATTTCTAGTGTTTTATTGAGTGTGGTATAATTTTTTTGTGAACTAACGCAATATTTTCTGCACGAGACAGAAATATAGTGCGTGTGAATACAAACGCAAATTTTTGGCTTGCGATTTTTAAAAAACTGGCTCAACAAAAAAAGTTAAAATTTGGCACATAAAGGCACCTTATCGTTTTCGAGCGGTCGCAAAATTTGATTTTGAGCAAATCAATAGTATTTAAAAAATTTAGTTAAATTTATGTTTTTCGAAAATCGCGATTTTAGTGTTTCTCAATATATGGATCATATCCATGAAAAATGACATTTTGCGACCGCTCGATCACGTTGAGGCGAGCAAAATGAGCTATTGGTTGTGCAACAGCCAGTTAGTTGTGAAGAGAAATCGCAAGCCGAATTTCCAATCACGTTTGTTTTTGCTATTTTTTTCATTTTATTATTTTTTTATTTTATTATTTTTCCGACAACCTCATTCTAAAGAAGCCTGCTGCGCTGTGGCGCAGCAGGAAAAACCTTATTTTTGGAATAGGCAGTTGGCAACTGGCCAGCCGCATAAAATTCAAAAAGGCAAGTGCGCCCGGTATTCTGCATTCAGATCCATGTGGATGTAAGGATGCCTGGGTACGTTACAAATGCAACTTCTCTCATAGAACAATTCAATTCCCAATCAACACCCATAAAATTGCTGCGCTGACACTTTTGGTGCAGTCTTGGCAAACATCTTATTTTGCTCTGGACCTAAAATACCTGCAGAAAAGACCAGCGCCCCCTGGTCCGTCGTTTGTCACGGCACATCTAACGCAATGTTTGTAGAAGCAAGCCTGCTCTTGTAGCCACAAACTGCGCATTTTTTGTTCCGACGCTTGGAACTTTGCGATTCTGCTATTGACAGCCTCGCGGATGCTCTTAAGGGTACTTATAATTGTTTTAGGTGTTATTGTTTCTATCTAGATTCCTACATTTTCTTTGATTTTTTCATCTGTTACTGACGTAGAAATTGCTGCTCGTCAAAAGTTTTTGACGTTTTTGTTTTTTCTTTCGATTCACTGTCAGGCGTGAGAGAAGTGAAGATGGGCTTGTAGTGGGTTTCGGAGAAATCGGTTGAACAATCATTTCTGACGTGGATGTAGGCTGATCATTTTTTGCTCCATAGGGGTGTACAACCTAAAAAGCATCCACCACGTCTTCACTAGCAACTGCAGCACTTTTGTCTTCTTCAACAACCTGAATAGGCGGCTTTTTTGAACGCTGAAACTTTTGTTCCAATAGCTAGATTACCTGATTTAGCTCTCCTAGTCAGTCCCGAGCGATACATTTTTGTCCCAATTGACGCCAATGTTTCTAGTGCGTCTGTTCAAATGGTGTGGGCTCCAGAAAAATTGGTGATGATAGCCGAGATTGGAGTTTTGCGTAATTATGAAGATAGGAGGTGCCAGTTAGACTCGTGGCTGAAATGAGTTAGTTTAAGTCAATGGCAGTAGTTTGTTGGCATAGTCCCAGAAGGTTTCGATAGTGCTGTGGTGTAAGTTTGGTCCAGTACGCTATCGAAATTCAGTTGCGATAATACTCCCAAGTCTCGCTGTTGCTGAAGGTGCTATAAACCCAAAATGAACTTCATAATAATTTTTTAGCTGCCCTATACCTAGAAAATGGTAGAAATAAGCATATTTAGAAAATATTAGACAGAATACGAAACACTAACATAACATAAAGTTAAATCAGCGTAAATAGAAAAGTCAGTTGGGCTAAAAACATAGCATATTTTTTCTTTCTGAACTTGGGTCTCTTTTTCGACATTTTGGCGACCGTGACAAGACAAAGAGGATAGAACTGAAACCCCAGGACAGTCTTATTTCGGAACCGTCTTCGTAGTAGGGTTAGGAGCCCCATGCCCTGCATTGAGACTGCACTGACGGTACTCACGCTGTGTGCTGTATGACTGTGCATGACTGTGTATGACTGTGTGAACGCTGCGATGTAATCACGGCGTGTAAAATCCTGAAAATTCATTTTCAAGTCGTTGGGGGGGGGGTTTCTTGTAGTCTTCTTCCTCTCCTTCCGACAACTGAGAGCCTAAGCCCAAAAAGTCGGGGTCAAATTTTTCGACTTTTGTGGTTTCCACAGGCTTGGGGAGGGTAGGTGGTTGCAAAACTGCGTCTAAACTCGGAACCGAAACGCTCTTTTCCTTATTCTTATTTTTGACTCGCTCTGCGATTGACAATTCTTCCGAATCTTTGTAACAGGGGACCTCCGAGACAGAACTACGACGAGGAGGTGTTCTTTGCAGGTTTATATGAATTTACACGCAGTTTCCGAGAAATTTTAGCTTCAAATTTAGCTTTAAATTCCACTCCAAAAACCACAGAAAACTTTTACACACAGGAATTAAAACAAAGTCAAAAATTTCTGAAAAATTTGGGCAGCATAACGCTTAGGGGGGGTGACTTTTTCCAGAAAAATAGGTACTTTGGCCCTATTTTTCAGCTTCGGACGTTGACATTCGGACTGGCAGCCTCGCCATGTGAAGTTTTCGCCACTATTCCAGGTCCGAACCGAAGTGTCTCCGTCCTAGGCCGAAAGATAGGGCCGCAGATCGCTCACTACCCAAAAACTACCCAAACCCAAAAAACTACGTAGACTACTCATAAAAGCCTAAAAACACATAAAATCCGAATAGAAATGGTTTATTAAAGAAACAAACGGAACATGGGGCAGATATAGATAATTTGGGGGCAATATAAGTAACAGGCACAACCCGCCGGGAAAAACCAACCGACCGTCGTGAAGTTCGTGGCTACTCCCACTGACTAAGCCAAAGGCATAGCAAAGTCTACTCATGTTTGTGAATAGTATGACCGTTCATTTAGATGTTTTGAATAGAAGTATAAAAGAACTAGTTTAAAGGCCTATTCACATTTATAACACATACTTCACACATGGTCCTCTTACAAGGTCTGTCGGTTAATGGTGTGCCAAAAATACCATTTAATGCTATTAGGGCTTAAAAAATGAAAATCATCGGTTTCTGTTAAAGGAAAACCGGTTAAAACGCTCGGTGTGGTTTGAGAATTGTTCCCGCCTCTATCGTGAAAGCCTGTGCCTGCATCCAAGCCAGAAAACCTTGAGTGGGCTTGGATAGAAGTAGACTTGGAGGCCTGCGTGTGACTGTGTTTCGCTGTTGACGCATTGGGTTTACACTGGGAGCATGAGTATCAATCGAGCCTTGTTGCAGGGTTGCAACGAAGTTCGAAGGGGGAGACTGTTGCAAATGATAAATAGGACTTATCTTTACATTTAAATTTACATTTAAATATATATATATATATATATATATATATATATATATATATATATATATATATATATGTCGAAACCACACAGCAGCAAATGTTCTTTATTACAGTCCAATGCAGTTTAATACAGTCCAAGCCAATGTAAATACCGAATCAGCCGACATCCGACTACTCATCATTTTTCTCTCCTCCGGATCTCATCACAGTTTAGTCAGTTAAAATTAGTTAGGTTAGTTACTTCTTAACAACCCCCGGTTCAAGCGGGAGCCGTCCCATGGCGACCTGAGCTAGGCGGTCGACCTCGTTTGCCAGGCATTTTTAAAAATGGTATGTCTGGCAGTGCTGCTGGAGCCTTTTTAAGACGATCCATGGACACTTCCAAAACTTCATCGTCAGGATCTGCTGCCAGTCGTATATGAGCATTCTTTGGATTATCAATAGGTTTCAGCTCTAATACCCTATAGGGCCCTGAGTATCTCCACCCAAGTTTCCCCGCTGCTTGACGCTGTGGTGGGCCTTTACTCGTTCCTCGTTTGTCTATATTGAGGACCTTCAGCGCTTGATGGTCCGTAAAAATGATGTTTTTCTGAGGACCCCACAAGTACGGGCGAAAATGCTGTGTACTCCACGTTAGACCCAATGCTTCTAGTTGTGTTGGGGCATAGTTCTTTTCGGACGGCGACAATGACCTAGAAGCGCATGCCACCAGCTTTCTTCCTTCAGGGTGCTCTTGACAAAGAATTGCTCCAAGCCCTGAATAGGATGCATCGGTCCACAGCTCGAACGGTCGATTAAAATCTGGAGTTGCCAGAACTGGTTCACTTGTCAGTGCCATTCTTAAGTCTTGAAAGGATTCTTGCCGTTGATGATTCCATTCGTAAACGGTGTTTTTCCGCAGAAGTTGATACAGTGGATGCGCGCGTGAAGCAAAGTTCCGGATAAACTTACGAAAATAAGAAGCCATGCCGAGAAACCGTCTTAACTCGTGAGTGTTTTTTGGCGCTGGAAACTCTGATAAAGCTTGCACCAGCTTCGGGTTTGGTCGGATAGAATCTCCTGTGACAATATGGCCAAGATATTCTAACTCGTTTTGACAAAATTTGCACTTGCTCGGCTTCAAGAGGATTCCAAATTCCTCACATCTGGACAGAAAATCATCTATATTAGCCAAGTGCTGCGAAAATGATTCATTCATTAAAAGGACGTCGTCGAGGTATATGCTAGCTTCGCTTGGATCTTTACTCCATATTAGTCGTCGTCCAAGCTCCACGAAGCAAGCTGGAGCTCCCTTTGGACCGAACGGCATACGGGTAGGCTGGAACTGTCCGTCGGGGGTTGAGAATGCCAGTTTTTGTCTTGTTTTTGGATCCACAACCACCTGCCAGTAGGCACTTTTCATGTCTAGTGTAGACTTGAACCTCTTTCCTTGCAATTTGTCGAGTAAATCATCTATTCTTGGAATTGGCACCTTTGGATCTGATGTTGCGGCATTGAGCGCCCTGTAGTCAATGCAAAAACGACAAGTCCCGTCTTTTTTTCGAACCAGAACGGTCGGACTGCTCCATGGAGAAACAGCCGGTTCGATTACTTTCATTTCGAACATCTTCTCGATCTCTTCCCTTTCTATCTGCCGCTGGAAATGTGGCTTTCGCCGCGGAGCTTGAAAAATCGGTGAGCTTGTGCCTGTATCTACGTAGTCTTCGCCAAAATTAATGAGGCTAGTCGTACCAAGCTCGTTTTCTGCAACTGCAAACGCAAACGGGTGTTCGAGTAGCATTTTTTTCAATGCCAAGTTTTCTTCTATTGACAATTGGCTACACTCAGGGCTGATCATTTGCTCCAGTAGCTGCTCCAAAATTTCAACCCGTTTCTTCCGGTCAGGCTGTGACAATATCGGTTTAGGAGCAACAATGGCTTTCGAGTCTGTTTCTGTTATTGCTTGTTTGACACTTGGGATCAATTCACGGCTCGTTTCGTATAACTTCAAATGAGCTACCGTCGTGTCCGCATCTATAGTCACCCGGTTCGTACCGACGTTAGCCGCCACACAATTGATCATTCCGTTATCGTTTACCGTCACTAGACCTGGCAGTATTGTGCACAGTGGATTTTTCAATGGAGCGGAATCCAACAAAAACGTTTTGCCTGCTTGAGCTCGGTCGGTATGTAACTGAACTGCTTGCAGGCGACATGCTTTCACGACTTGTGGTTTAGCCGTAGTTGCATCCAAAGAAGGCGTTTCGTCAGTCCGCTGCTCATCTGGTGGCTTACAGTTCTGTTGCTGAGCTGAAGGCCCCAAAAACAGAGGACACGAATTTTGGGTGAAGAATGCTCCCAAATCGTGTTGTGCCATTGTTACCTTTTCTGGCTCTTTTTTGAGATTATAGCTGCTGCAGCATTCTAAAAAGTTCATTCCCAACAGTAAGGGATCCACTTCGGAAGTCGATACAAGAAACCACAATTTGTGACTACCGCAAGGAGTGGTAATTCGAAGAGGCACTTTAACCGGAACGCTGACACTGCCCTTGCCGTATGTGCGGACTTTACAACCAGAAGGCTTGATTTCACGCAGCAAGTTAGGATCAGTTTCACTAAGCTGTTTGAAAGTTTCCATGTTGATAATGCTTGCTTCAGCTCCTGTGTCCAAAACTGCACAACATTTGTGTCCTTGAAGCCATATGACGATACAAACGCGGCTTTTGCTGACTACTTGACCCGCCTCTGACTCAATGTCAGCTGCTTTTACGGCAATTTTCAGACTGTTCAGCTTTGCAATAAACTGACTGACAGCGTCTGACTCTTCGTCACTGGAACTTGTGGCTTCCGTTACGTCTATTTCTTCAGATCCATTGACTGCTTTTACTTTTGTTTCACTTTCATATGGCCTTGAAAATTTCTTTATTTCCCGCTTGTTAGTGTCTTTTAAACCGTTTTCGACGGCTCGAGTTGGGCAATATTTAGCGATATGGCCTTGACCATTGCATTCGTAACAGTTACGTTCTCTGTTTTGTACTGCAGACCGTGTTGAAGACCAATCCTTTGCTGGAGCCACAAATCCGTTCCCTTCTTTTCTTGCGGCTCTCGATGCAGACGCAGTAACGACTTTGTTTGTGGACGGTACAGGACGCGTCTTCCTTCCGTAATAATCGTGGCAGTAATTTCTCACAAATTTCGACAAGTCATCAAGGGGTATTTGCGAGAAGTTACATTTCCCAAACATGCTCCAGCCTCGTCTCAGCTCCTTGTAGACGGATCGGTACTGCTCAGCTAGAAACGAGAGAAACCGGCTTCGCACATGCTCTTCTCGAATTTCACGGCTTGCCGCTGGATATCCTTTGTCCGCTAAGATTCGTAAACAGTCAAGAAACGAAGCCAAGTCTTGCTGCTCAGTAGGCCTCAGGCATCGTAATTCTTCTCGATAGTTCTCCAGGATAAATTCAGGAACAAATCGATCACGTATCTTCTGCAGCAGCTCTGATGAGGACCACTGACGGCTGTCCGGTTGTGATAAGTACCAACTTTGGGCATCCGAAGTCAAATGGGAAGCAATTGCGAACTTCTTCGTGTCCTCAGGCCAACCAAAATGGTCAGAAGATAACTCAAATCTAAAGAGCCATTCATCAAAGTCCTGAGTGCCTGCATAGTTGGGCAGGAACTCAATTGACTTTGTGAATCGGTCAGACACAGCTTTATGCTGTTCTGACATTGTATTGTTTCTTGCATTTTGACCAGGACTAAGACTGTGATTTTGGTCACTGGTTATCTCATCTGATACAACATCGCGGCCTGAGACACATACCCGTCTACCTGTACGACCGTATGTCACAGTGTTAGTGGCAGCGACACACATGTCTGGTTGGTTGGGACCGCCACCGTTTGGGCCACCGCCAAAGGATTCCACCACGTTAGGGCCACCGCCAAAGGTTTCCACACCGTTTGGGTCACCGCCAAAGGTTGCCACCGCATTAGGGCCACCGCCACAGGACACCACCCCGTTAGGGCCACCGCCAAAGTTTGTCACCCCGTTAGGGCCACCGCCAAAAAATGCCACCCCGTTAGGGCCACCGCCAAAGGATGCCACCCCGTTAGGGCCACTGCCAAGAGTTGCCACCCCGTTAGGGCCACCGCCAAAGGATGCCACCCCGTTAGGGCCACTGCCAAAAGTTGCCACCCCGTTAGGGCCACCGTCAAAGGATGCCACCCCGTTAGAGCCACCGCCAAAGGTTACCACTCCGTTTGGTCCACCGCCCGGAGTCGCTAGGCCAATAGCTTCGCCACCCTGGGTCGCCAACCCAGTAGCACCACCGCCCGGGGTCGCCAACCCAGTTGCACCACCGCCCGGGGTCGCCAATCCAGTTACACCACCGCCCGGGGTCGCCAATCCAGTTACACCACCGCCCGGGGTCGCCAACCCAGCAGCACCACCGCCCGGGGTCGCCAACCCAGTAGCACCACCACCCGGGGTGGCCAATCCCCCCCTGGTCCCACTAGGTTCACCACCTTGGCATGCCACTCTAACCCTGGGTCCAGTAGATCCATCACCATGGGATGCCAGCCTCACCCTGGGCCCAGCAGGCCCACCACCGGAGCCACCACCAGGACCACCGCTAACCCATGCTACGGAGGTCAACTCTCCGTCGGGCAACTGAATAAAACTGGCCCTAGGGTCCCCCGCAGGTGCTTGAGGGTGAGGACACACAGCAACTGGTCCAGTAAGCGCCGCAACCACACCTGGGTTGCCGCTAACCAGACCTTCCCCACAAGCAGAACCAGATTCCCCGTCAGACACACCCATAAACTGACGTACCGACCGCAAAAGTTCAGTGTTCTGAGCACAAAGTCTGTCAAATGTGCCCTGCAAAGTGTCCAACTTGTTATTGACATCCGCAATCATCTGATCCTGCTGCTTTGTTTTTTGCAATAGCGAATCCACTAGGTCACCGGCATCCGCTGCAGCAGGTTCAGGCTGATTTCCGGCGCTTCGAAGAGATTTCTTGCGACGCATCGTCGAAATCAGGCTCGTGGGACCTCCATGTCGAAACCACACAGCAGCAAATGTTCTTTATTACAGTCCAATGCAGTTTAATACAGTCCAAGCCAATGTAAATACCGAATCAGCCGACATCCGACTACTCATCATTTTTCTCTCCTCCAATATGTAAATGAACCAAGGTATACCTACAAAAAAAAAAGGATTGCTTGCCAAGATCCCAATCAGTTTGCGAAAATACATTATTTTTATTTAATAGAGCTAATAATTTAAATTTTACAAATTTGCGTAATAGGTTGACTAAATGTCAATATTTTGAAGGTTAATGGTATCGATTTTGACTGTTCAATTTCCCCATTCATTTTGTTGGTTGTTTCTTTGAGTGCTAGGAACCCAAAACGGTATTTTTTCTCAATGTGATTGGAGTCATTTGTGGGTTCAGAAGACGTATCAACTTTGTGCAATCTATCGGTCGTATGAGTGGAGGAGTGGCGAGAAGTCCGCACTTGTCCCTTTGTTTAATGTTCGGTTATTCACTAATAATATTCACTGGAGGCCGTATGGACGAGCCTTGCGGGGGGAATTACTTCGGCCCGTGATGGAATCTTACGGCGTTTTTGTGAACGGTCACTACTAATGGTTGGTTGGTCGAGGGGGTGATTAGCGGGAATTGCTTCCCTTGCACAGTGAGAGTTGCTTGTCGCATGTCCACTGGTGATAGGGCCCCCATTTTTCTAACTTGGCATATCTCGTCCACACAACTGCAGTCGTGGATACTATTGTTACAATGTGTGTTATATGTTTTGAGAAAATGAACCAATTTGGAAAAATGACAAGTATTGATCCGATAGTTCCGAAACTGTGGCCAGAAGCTGAGAACGCTTGAAGCAACTGGGGTTGTCAAAATGTTTGCTAATCTTTTTTGCAATTTCTGTGTGGTATAAATTGTCGTATACTGCTTCTTGTATTGAAAAACGGCATTCGGGTCTGTAACCTTCTATTTTAGCGCGTACATAAGCAGCTTTAACTTTCATTGGTCCGCCGGTTATCGGCTAGTTACTCGACAAACCTGCGCTGGGATCCAGCAGTTTGAAACCATTGGGTAGGGCATTGATGGGTAACGCCTGGAACTCGCCGAAGCTTTTTGGCGTCTCAATTTTTGTCCTCAAATCGAGGGTGTGTGGTCTGGCTTACGTGGTTGGGCATCAGTTTTAGTTTGTGGAATATTGTCTACGTAATTTATTGCTCGTGTGGTGGCAGTATTGTGGCTTACAGTTTGGCTTCTACCTCTAGAAAATTGGTAATGCCTTCGAGAAGGATACCGACCACATTGACTGCCTATGTGGCCAATACGTTTGCAACTATTACATATCGGTCGGCCATCAGTTGTAAACTGAAACCTGCTATTGCCACGATCTTGTGGTCTACCCCGAGAGGGTCCTCGATTTTGCGATGACGAGCCACCGCGAGTACCATTTCGACGCGAGCGAAAAAGTCCATCAATTCGCCGCTCTAGTCTAGTTAATCTGTCGTCAGGACCGGGGGTGACCACAAACTCTGAACCAATAGCATTTGCGTCATGGACGTGATTGACCGTATTTCGTCGTTGCTTATCAGCTACGTAAGTTTGTAATTGATCGACTTTGTTACATAGTTCGTAAAGCATATCTTTTTGGGGGTTACGTACGGTATTGTCGTTATCCTCGTCGATAAGTAAAAGGCGCTGTAATGCCTCTTCTGCCTCTGCTGCGGAATAAGCTTCTTGAAATGTTGAAGGCGATTTTCGAAGTACTGCTCTTTTATGCGGGCGCTGAAGCCCATAAATAAAAAATTCTTTTTCAGCATGTTCGCGGAGTTCTTGGGATGTGTCGTTTGGTGGGTACGCAATTCTAACTAGTTTACGTAGTTCTTGTGCAAATTGAGCGACTGATTGTTCTTTATGCTGTTTTAGACTACGTAAGCTTTGTAACGCCATGCGTTGACATTCGTGTGGGCGTAGTTTTTGACGTAATTGTGCAACTAGTGCGGGATAGGATTGTTTGGCTGCGTCTGGCAAATCTCTGAACTGTTCAAGAGCAGATTCTCTAAGGTAAGCCGGGAGCATTGCCAGTTTTTGGTTTTCATTCCATCATCCCGCGCTAGCCGCTAATTCGAATTGTTCAAACCACTGAACAAAGTCTTCATCTAGCGTACCATTAAAAACAAATAGACAGTAGGGTTTAGTGTTTGCACCTTAGGAGTTGCAGTTTCTCTTAAAAGTCTGAGTTCAGCCTGTAGAGCGGCTGTTTCTTGTAGGTACTGTTGTCTACTTTGGTTTGCTCTGTTACGTAATCTTAGAAGTTCTTGTTCATTGCGCTGCACCACCCTTTGAATTGAACGCTCGTCACGCTCAGTTTCAGACATCATGTTAAATTCTCAAATGACTCAGTAACAATATTACACTACAAGGCGTACTGCTAACGATAAGAATCTTACCGAAATAACTGGTTAATAAACGGCGCCTATAGTATTAAGGCCAAAAATTTCCATTAAAATATCCGTCATTGCTAAATATTCAGAAAACTCCAATTTCTCTCTGATAAAATCAGATTCTGATATAGATTTGTCGAATTCTCCAATCCGCGATAATATTGAATAAAATACAAGACCAAAGTGGAATTTGCGGTTACACGTATTGGAGTGGCAAAAAGTATAAAACCAGCCAAGAAAAGTATACAGCCAAGTGTAAAGCAGCTAACTTTTTACCAACTTTCAGGCTGCTACTGTTGAAACAAAGATGTAATCTCGCTTTGTAGACGGACCAGTGGTTTTTACATCGGGCGCCAATTTGTAATGTTCGCCTAGCTCAGTACTCTAAGACTTGTAATGTTCGCCTAGCTCAGTACTCTAAGACTAAGTCTAAGAACTTGTTCAGTAAAATGGTTTATTAGGTAACAGCACGGTAGCGCCGGCTGACTGTAGCATAAAACGAAGCGAAAGTCATCAGAGACAAAAGTTAATGCTTTGCTCAGCAAATACAGTTCCCAAAACATAAAAGTGCCCAAACATAGAACATGAGAATGAATTTATAATGAATTAAAGATGAATTAAAAATGTGGGAAATATGAATTAAACCACAATAACATCACAGGTTTGCTTTAAAAATAACTTGAAAAATATTAACATGTTAAAATAAAGATTTATCCCATTCTCTTTGAAAAAACAAAAAAGTCACAACTGCAGAGAATCGATCCTGGCATTTGTGCGCTAAAAATGCTAAACACTGGACACTCGAACCACAACCACCAAACCTTAAACGCCGTGGCCAACTGGTGCATACATGTATCAAATCCCGTTATAGCGTTCACTTCATTCAAGCCAGGCACAGACACACAGTGTTTTTTTAATCGCGAAAGAAACAGCATTAGCTTAAGCAGAACAGAACGGTTTCAACCGTGTCACGTACAATTATTATAAAACCGTCAAAGATCAAACTACAGTCTCACATTACGAATCAGTTTCTTAAGAATTCGTCTTCCTCAGCATTTTCCAAATTTGAAAAACATCATGTCAACTATGCCACAAGTCGCCGCAGATTGGGCTTGTTCAACATGTGCCTGAGCCCAACTTTTCTTTTCATGGCAGTTCAAAGTCATAATACATGAAAACGATCAAATCAGCTAAACTGTAAACTGTTATTGCATTAGCACTGCAGCAACTGTTCACAAACCAAATTACTAACACTATAACCAAACGAATCGACGGCAATAAAATCGATCGTATTTTTAAAAAGTATTTGCTAAAGTTGAAACGCTGAATTGACAATATTCCTGATTTGTGACTGATTATATTAAAATTTCGATCGAGTTTTCGTCAAACAAGCCTGCCTTTGGATAACAAACGAAACCACAAATGCTTAGCACTTTACTTTAAACAAGCACGTTTTACGAGTCAAGTTTATTTAGTTTGAGAGAGATTTTGTATGACATACTTTCTGTGCTGAGGATATTCTTCGAATATAAAACGCGGCACTAAATTTTTTCAAAACCAACATTTTAACTAAAACTAGCAATCTGTATAGCCATTCCAGCAATGTCAGGTTTGATGGCTAAAAACGTTTCCATCAGTAAATTTTTTATGGCATCACATTAATTACAGTCAATTAACTTCAACGTACGATTTTATATCTCGTGCGTTCGCGTTGTTTTGTCCAGTTTCGAGTTCGGATTACGTCATCTTCGAGACACTTACCTATGCCTCTCTTGATGATATTACACATAACCGTGAAACGACATCCAGAGTACACGACTTTTCCGATTCTGTGACGCGCTAATACACAATCTGTGCTACATTGTTGCGCGGCCGCCTCAGCGGCCGTGCATACTGATTTCAGGTAATGCACTGAAACTGAATTTGCATGTAAATTATGCTTAGTTTAAGATGCATTACTGCAGTCTGTTGCACTGAGGAGAGTAACAAGCCACACATGCACTGACAAGGCAGCGTGTGCGTGTGTACGTGCGTGCCTGTCAGCCTGTCTGTGTTGTGCGTATATGCTTGTAGATAATCAATAATGTTGTCGACAGGTCATGTACAACAATGTCGAAATCGATCAGCCTGATTCAGTATATACCTATAATGGTTCCGCCTTCTTAATTATTGTGCACAATATGCGAAATTGTTATGTAATAATGATGGTTTGGTATTATGATGCTGTTCCAAAAAAAACTCCGTTTTTTCGAATTTGGCTAATTTTTGCGTCAAGACTTTATTGAAGTGACGACGCCTACGTAGGACATTTAGGGTGGATTGACAATGGTGGCTGTGGCACCATGGCAATACAAAATAGTGGTATTACGTGTTTTCATGCGATTTACACATAATATTGGAAAATATTACCTTTGCAGTCAATTGTAGTGACTATTGGGTATTGATTGGTAAATACATGTTTTAAAAAGTTTGACTGCTGTTTAGCGTTAATTGTTAATAACTTAAATATTTATTGTAGTTTTTCTTTAAAAACAAAAATCTAATTATTAGTGAGAGTACAACTTCTATAGTATATAGTTTTCAGAGATAAACTATGTGATTCATGAAGAATTACTTAGGAATCTTCCTATCGACAACTTATATACTTACACAACCGTTAAATAATGATATTAATAGTGAACGATCTTGCAGATTTTGCTTTTAAGATCTGAAAGTCATCAATTCAATGCGTTAGTAGATCGCTCAGACAGTGGAGTAGTGACTAGTGAGTGACTACGGTCGTCGGGCATGGCGTAATGTTGTCCATCTAGTTGCAACAGGAATTCCTATAGGTAGTTTCGGTATCCGTCTCGGTCTCGCTCTCGGAAAAAAAGTAGAAACTTGCATCCCTACCTAAATCCTACAGTCGACACCAAGCAATAGATGTCAAAAACTTGTGGTGCACGCCGCGCTGTATTTTACCGATACGGTAAAATAATACTCACTGTTGGAATGTGACAAGCAATATGCTCGTCCACAAAAGTGCTTGTTGAACTAAAGTTCGTTGCGACACTGTTGTAGAGAGCAAGCGCAGACAGCTAGCTGCCTGTCTCACAAAGTACAGTATGCTGGTTACTGATCTACATACACACGACACACGCCCACACAAACTGTGTGATTGGGGGACCTGCCTGTAATTTTACGCTTGAATAGACGGATCTGCGTGTTATTTATAGCTGACGTTTTGAATATAGTATATACGCGGCGGCTAAGGCCGCCGCGTAAAAAACCAGTTAACACAAATGCAAGCTGTATTTTGGACGAAATCTTTTAGGAAAAATAAAAACATCAATCAATTTAATTGACACGTTAAACTGTAGAGACTTAAATTAATTATTAAGCACATTAATATTTAAAAAGTTAATAATGAGCATGACTCGCAAAACTTTTGTTATAGTTGCAATTAGAAATATTGCTGATAAACCAACACACATAGCTCCATAATGCGGCAGGTATAAACATTTCCACGGCCTTTTTATAAAATGGCTAACATGCGGCTAAATTAACCACGCTAGCGTTATGACTAAAATTATGTGGATAAACGTGTGATAAATATAATCACCCGTCAAAGCGTGATCAAAAATAACAACAATTGTAGAAGGATTTAATTTTTAGTCCAAATTTGGTCACCTGGAGGCGTACATGTTGCAAATGTTTCTCGGCCAAGCAACAAATATCAAAGTGATCACCTTTGTCTTGTGTGTATTACTTTTGTTTGTGACCCCTTGGCCTTAGGAGGTCCAAGGGAATCGATTTTTAAAATGAAAGTTTGATAATCCTTGGGGTAATTTGACCCCTTGAACACAAATCTGAGGTTTAGGTATTTTGTACTCGTTTATTTTTGTAAATAAAACCCTGTGGACACCCTGACAACCTCTATGCAACCTCCCCCCCCCTTTTGACAGACATTTATGAAAAATATTTTTTCTGAAAATACGAACGGCAAGTTAGTTAGTTAGTTAGGTTAGTAACCTTCGAAAATAACGTGTACACGGATAGTGATTTTGTAAATGTGCCCAGCCCTAATCTGTACCCTAAAATTTTTTAAACCTATTATTTGTCGTAGCTGGCTAAAGACCGCCAAGATAAATGAAAAAAGCTATAACCTAGACATTAGGGTAAACTTTTGTACACGAAGGTTTGACTCATTATTTTGTAAATTTAACGTTCATTCACAGATTTAAGTCATTCTTTAAATTCTAAGTAGATTTTTTCTTTTAATTTTGGTGGTCAACTCAGCCTATTTGTCACATATTAGTAGATTTTCACAGCCAAAAGTTTCATACATAATTGTCTCCAAAAGACTACAAAGTTTCCGAAAAAGTAGCATGCCTATTTTTCTCAATAAACACTAAAACTACAATTTGCCCACCGTAATATGACAGGACTTTGTTTCCGTTGGTGATTTTAAATTCAATAACGTAAGGTTTTGTCTTTCTCCTTCGCGATATGTAGTTTTTTCTAAGTAACGGTAGATTCCGTACTCTTGTATTTTTAGAATGAAAACATCAATCTGTTGTAAAGCTTTGTGTTAGTTCTGGCGATACATTCCAGAAATAATTCTGAAGCATAATTTGGCACATCAGGAACATAAAGATCATGGTTATTTCTGAGCAATAAAATTGCAGCCTTGTAAACACAAATATGAACGGCATCCCATTTAAAGAAATAACTCCATAACTCATGCTGTCTGCCTTTGACAATTTGCATTGCATCCATCTTGAATAATTGTCCGCCATAAAAGAAACTATTTGAATCTTCATGTTGCATAAAAAAGGGCTTAAATCCCGCTTCTGCTATGTCACTCATGTGCAAAATATTCAGCCAGGCCTTAAAAGCCGTTTTTGCCGTAACATTAGAGTTGAAAGCTGCGTTGAAAAAACATATCATGCATAATCTACAAAGATCTTGAAATAACGACATCTGAGTGTTCTGGTTGAACTGCTAAGAGTGTCAAAAATCCAATCCACACTGTACAGAAACGCTCCACCAGCTCACGAATATATCCCATATCCAACTAAATCTCATACACAACTCCCAACACAACAACCAAATAACAAACAAAACACAACAACAAAACACCAACAAAAAAAAATAAAAAAAAAAAAAAAAAAAAAAAAAAAAAAAAAAAAAAAAAAAAAAAAAAAAAAAAACACATAACAAAACCATAAAATCACGGTACCATAGTCTGAAAAAATAAATGACATCTTGTGAACTATAGGACCCGGTAAATTACCTAGGCTATTTCCATTGACAACACAGTGTCTGTTTTTGCAATAATGAGATCTAAATAACTTTCTGGCTGCATTAGCAGGCAAATGTTTAGAAAAAAAGTTTACTCATTTTCACTGCCCCTGAAAAATCATCTATTTGCCTTGTCTATTTACAAAACTCGTTTCCGTTTCATCTGTCAGGAACTTCTTGGAGCTATGCAAGATACGCTTTAGTACTGCAACTTTTCGTACCTGCCTAAAAAGGAACTATTGTTTTGAAACTGACTGTTCATAGCATTAAACGCTGCTGAGCAGGTTGCATAGCCAGTATATTTTGTGTGAATTTTCAGCTTGGGAGTTGGGAGCAGCCTGCTAATTTTTGTCTCCGCAATGAATGAAATTCAGGAATCAGTAATCAGTAATCAGTAAATCAGTAATTTCTAGTATTGTAGCAAGGTATTCAACTACCAGTATATAAGTGCACCTGAAAATCAATATTTATCGCTTCTTAGAGCTGATGTCGTCAGCTCAGATCAAAGTGCAACTTCTAAGCCGACTGGTTTGATGCAGCAGGATGCTTAAAATCTTTCAGCTTTATTTATGTACTTAGTTAAAAATTAGTTAAGAAATGAGCTAGGCTGTAAATTAGGAGACGCAAGCTAGTTAAAAATAGTACAGTAAGATACGCAGTGAAGCATGGAAAAACCCGATACTATTACATCTGAAAGGTAGGCAGTAGGCACCGGAATGGAAACTTGCCCTTTTTGGGAGCTACTTGTTAGACTGATTTTATAAAAACCCTTTGTAGCAAATTTTTTATTCTTTAAGATCAAATATATAGTTCAGCTCAAACTGCGCAAAAAATTAAAGCCAAAAATTTTAGTTCTATTTTTTACTGTTACATTTGTAGGTTTTCAAAATCCATAGTTTACAATTTACTAAATGCATATTGATGTTTAGAATGCCAACTCAAAACCTGTTTGTCGGCGGTCTCGATAAGCCTTATATTTTTCCTTGCGCCTATAAAACCATCATATCCAAAAGCTGCACAAAACAAATTGGCTCTGCCGCTGCTGTCATGTTGTTGTTTGCAGAGAGATACAACTACGACATTCGGTGAGTATTTTTTGACAAAAACATACAATAAATCAGCATTGTCGTGGGAATTTGCGTCAAAGTTTGGATTTTGCTAGCAAGAAATGAACTTACAGAAAGTACATATGTAGGTACAGCTCGGAAAATTACCAATGTATAATAGCTAACAAACATATAAGACACAATTTCCAACAGTATTAATTTGTCGGCAACGTCTTCGTTCGTAGCCGCAACCGCTTCGTAGGTAATTATTACAAACCTTCAAAAAAAAGTATTGTTACATCTTTGATTATGAGGTATAGTGGTATGTGTTTAAGATAAAGGTAATAAATATGGTAAGCAAAAGAAACAAAAAATAGAAAAAAGGTTAGTATAAGATTATATATATATATATATATATATATATATATATATATATATATATATATATATATATATATATATATATATATATATATATATATATATATATATATATATATATATATATATATATATATATATATATATATATATATATATATATATATATATATATATATATATATATATATATAACCGTTTAAGTTAAAACTCAATATGTAAAATTTTGTAACTTAGCTATGAAAGTTTTGGATTTAAAAAAATAAAACCGTTACACCAATTTTTATTGCAATATCATTTTTTAAATTGTCGTATGAACTTAGTTTTTTAGATTTTTGCCCACTAGCGACGGCCTACGTGGTAGTTGTTCTGGTCCTGGTCAAAACTGTACCGGTCTGCTGAAAGATATTTTGTCTGGTCGCATAAACATGACGCTGCCGCACATTTATCCGTCAATGGATCGCCTTGAAATTGGGCGGACGACAATACCGCTCGCCTATGAGACTTATTCCCTAGTTCTCAACGGATATTGGCGAAACTTCGCAGATTCTGACGTTGCTTGGTGGAGCAGTTTTTCTGTTACAGTGTGGATTGGATTTTTGACACTCTTAGCAGTAACCAGAACACTCAGATGTCGTTATCTCAATTCTTTGTTGCAATTATGCATGATATGTTTTTTCAACGCAGCTTTCAACTCTAATGTTACCGGAAAAACGGCTTTTAAGTCCTGGTTGAATATTTTGCACATGAGTGACATAGCAAAAGCGGGATTTAAGCCCTTTTTTATGCAACATGAAGATTCAATAGTTTCTTTTATGGCGGACAATTATTTCAAGATGGATGCAATGCAAATTGTCAAGGGCAGACAGCATGAGTTATCGCGAGTTATTTCTTCAAATCGATATGCCGTTCATATTTGTGTTTACAACGGCTGCAATTTTATTGCTCGAAATAACCATAATCTTTATGTTCCTGATGTGCCAAATTATGCTTCAGAATTCTATTTTTCTGGAATTGTATCGCCAAATAACACAAAGCTTTTACAACAGATTGATGTTTTCATTCTAAAAATACAAGAGTCCGGAATCTACCGTTACTTAGAAAAAACTACATATCGCGAAGGAGAAAAACCAAAACCTTACGTTATTGAATTTAAAATCACCAACGTGAAACAAATGTTTGTCATATTACTGGTGGGCATAATTGTAGCATTTTCAGTGTTTATTGTAGAAAGATAGGCATGCTACTTTTTGTAAACTTTTTGTAACTTTTTTGGAGACAATTACGTATGTAACTTTCGGCTGTGAAAATCTACTAATATGTGACAAATAGGCTAAGTTGACTAGCACTAGACTTAGAAGAAAATCTACTTGAATTTAAACATTAACTTGAATCTTGAATGACTTTAAATCTACAAAATAATGAGTCAAACCTCCGTTACAAAAGTTTACCCTAATGTCTAGGTTATAGCTTTTTTTATTTATCTTGGCGGTCTTTAGCCAGCTACGACAAATAATAGGTTTAAAAAATTTTAGGGTACAGATTAGGGCTGGGCACATTTACAAAATCACTATCCGTGTACACGTTATTTTTGAAGGTTACTAACCTAACTAACTAACTAACTTGCCGTTCGTATTTTCAGAAAAAATATTTTTCATAAATGTCTGTCAAAAGGGGGGGGGGGGTTGCATAGAGGTTGTCAGGGTGTCCACAGGGTTTTATTTACAAAAATAAACGAGTACAAAATACCTAAACCTCAGATTTGTGTTCAAGGGGTCAAATTACCCCAAGGATTATCAAACTTTCATTTTAAAAATCGATTCCCTTGGACCTCCTAAGGCCAAGGGGTCACAAACAAAAGTAATACACACAAGACAAAGGTGATCACTTTGATATTTGTTGCTTGGCCGAGAAACATTTGCAACATGTACGCCTCCAGGTGACCAAATTTGGACTAAAAATTAAATCCTTCTACAGTTGTTGTTATTTTTGATCAGGCTTTGACGGGTGATTATATTTATCACACGTTTATCCACATAATTTTAGTCATAACGCTAGCGTGGTTAATTTAGCCGCATGTTAGCCATTTTTTAAAAAGGCCGTGGAAATGTTTATACCTGCCGCATTATGGAGCTATGTGTGTTGGTTTATCAGCAATATTTCTAATTGCAACTATGACAAAAGTTTTGCGAGTCATGCTCATTATTAACTTTTTAAATATTA
Source organism: Trissonchulus sp. WLG1_4 (assembly GCA_030248245.1). Taxonomy (NCBI): domain Eukaryota; kingdom Metazoa; phylum Nematoda; class Enoplea; order Enoplida; family Ironidae; genus Trissonchulus; species Trissonchulus sp. WLG1_4. The sequence goes on from JASANF010017154.1 coordinate 37,129, forward strand.
ATGTGCTTAATAATTAATTTAAGTCTCTACAGTTTAACGTGTCAATTAAATTGATTGATGTTTTTATTTTTCCTAAAAGATTTCGTCCAAAATACAGCTTGCATTTGTGTTAACTGGTTTTTTACGCGGCGGCCTTAGCCGCCGCGTATATACTATATTCAAAACGTCAGCTATAAATAACACGCAGATCCGTCTATTCAAGCGTAAAATTACAGGCAGGTCCCCCAATCACACAGTTTGTGTGGGCGTGTGTCGTGTGTATGTAGATCAGTAACCAGCATACGTACTTTGTGAGACAGGCAGCTAGCTGTCTGCGCTTGCTCTCTACAACAGTGTCGCAACGAACTTTAGTTCAACAAGCACTTTTGTGGACGAGCATATTGCTTGTCACATTCCAACAGTGAGTATTATTTTACCGTATCGGTAAAATACAGCGCGGCGTGCACCACAAGTTTTTGACATCCATTGCTTGGTGTCGACTGTAGGATTTAGGTAGGGATGCAAGTTTCTACTTTTTTTCCGAGAGCGAAACCGAGACGGATACCGAAACTACCTATAGGAATTCCTGTTGCAACTAGTAGGACAACATTACGCCATGCCCGACGACCGTAGTCACTCACTAGTCACTACTCCACTGTCTGAGCGATCTACTAACGCATTGAATTGATGACTTTCAGATCTTAGGAGCAAAATCTGCAAGATCGCTCACTATTAATATCATTATTTAACGGTTGTGTAAGTATATAAGTTGTCGATAGGAAGATTCCTAAGTAATTCTTCATGAATCACATAGTTTATCTCTGAAAACTATATACTATAGAAGTTGTACTCTCACTAATAATTAGATTTTTGTTTTTAAAGAAAAACTACAATAAATATTTAAGTTATTAACAATTAACGCTAAACAGCAGTCAAACTTTTTAAAACATGTATTTACCAATCAATACTCAATAGTCACTACAATTGACTGCAAAGGTAATATTTTACAATATTATGTGTAAATCGCATGGAAACACGTAATACCACTATTTTATATTGCCACGGTGCCACAGCCACCATTGTCAATCCACCCTAAATGTCCTACGTAGGCGTCGTCACTTCAATAAAGTCTTGACGCAAAAATTAGCCAAATTCGAAAAAACGGAGTTTTTTTGGAACAGCATCATAATACCAAACCATCATTATTACATAACAATTTCGCATATTGTGCACAATAATTAAGAAGGCGGAACCATTATAGGTATATACTGAATCAGGCTGATCGATTTCGACATTGTTGTACATGACCTGTCGACAACATTATTGATTATCTACAAGCATATACGCACAACACAGACAGGCTGACAGGCACGCACGTACACACGCACACGCTGCCTTGTCAGTGCATGTGTGGCTTGTTACTCTCCTCAGTGCAACAGACTGCAGTAATGCACTGAAACTAAGCATGATTTACATGCAAATTTAGTTTCAGTGCATTACCTGAAATTAGTATGCACGGCCGCTGAGGCGGCCGCGCAACAATGTATCACAGATTGTGTATTAGCGCGTCACAGAATCGGAAAAGTCGTGTACTCTGGATGTCGTTTCACGGTTATGTGTAATATCATCAAGAGTGCATAGGTAAGTGTCTCGAAGATGACGTAATCCGAACTCGAAACTGAACAAAACAACGCGAACGCACGAGATATAAAATCATACGTTGAAGTTAATTGACTGTAATTAATCTGATGCCATAAAAAATTTACTGATGGAAACGTTTTTAGCCATCAAACCTGACATTGCTGGAATGGCTATACAGATTGCTAGTTTTAGTTAAAATGTTGGTTTTGAAAAAATTTAGTGCCGCGTTTTATATTCGAAGAATATCCTCAGCACAGAAAGTATGTCATACAAAATCTATCTCAAACTAAATAAACTTGACTCGTAAAACGTGCTTGTTTAAAGTAAAGTGCTAAGCATCTGTGGTTTCGTTTGTTATCCAAAGGCAGGCTCTTTTGACGTCGATCGAAATTTAATCAGTCACAAATCAGGAATATTGTCAATTCAGCGTTTCAACTTTAGCAAATACTTTTTAAAAATACGATCGATTTTATTGCCGTCGATTCGTTTGGCTATAGTGTTAGTAATTTGGTTTGTGAACAGTTGCTGCAGTGCTAATGCAATAACAGTTTACAGTTTAGCTGATTTAGATCATTTCATGTATTATGACTTTGAACTGCCATGAAAAGTTGGGCTGAGGCACAATATTGAACAAGCCCAATCTGCGGCAACTGTGGCATAGTTGACATGATGTTTTTCAAATTTGGAAAATGTGTGGAGACGAATCTGAAGAAACTGATTCGTAATGTGAGACTGTAGTTTAAATCTTTGACGGTTTTATAATAATTGTAGGTGAGCACGGTTGAAACCGTTCTGTTCTGTTTAAGCTAATGCTGTTGCTCGCGATTAAAAAAACCCTGTGTGTGTGCCTGGCTTGAATGAAGTAAACACTAAACAGGATAGACCTACATGTATCCAGTTGGCCACGAGTTTAAGACTTGGTGGTTGTGGTTCAGTCCAGTGTTTAGCATTAGCACACAAAATGCCCAGGATCGATTCTCTGCAGTTGTGACTTTTTTGTTTTTTTCAAAGAATGGATAAATCTTTATTTTAACATGTTAATATTTTTCAAGTTATTTTTAAAGCAAACCTGTGATGTTATTGTGGTTTAATTCATATTTCCCACATTTTTAATTCATCTTTAATTCATTATAAATTCATTCTCATGTTCTATGTTTGGGCACTTTTATGTTTTGGGAACTGTATTTGCTGAGCAAAGCATTAACTTTTGTCTCCGATGACTTTCGCTTCGTTTTATGCTAAGTCAGCCGGCGCTACCGTGCTGTTACCTAATAAACCATTTTACTGAACAAGTTCTTAGACTTAGTCTTAGAGTACTGAGCTAGGCGAACATTACAAGTCTTAGAGTACTGAGCTAGGCGAACATTACAAATTGGCGCCCGATGTAAAAACCACTGGTCCGTCTACAAAGCAAGATTACATCTTTGTTTCAACAGTAGCAGCCTGAAAGTTGGTAAAAAGTTAGCTGCTTTACACTTGGCTGTATACTTTTCTTGGCTGGTTTTATACTTTTTGCCACTCCAATACGTGTAACCGCAAATTCCACTTTGGTCTTGTATTTTATTCAATATTATCGCGGATTGGAGAATTCGACAAATCTATATCAGAATCTGATTTTATCAGAGAGAAATTGGAGTTTTCTGAATATTTTGCAATGACGGATATTTTAATGGAAATTTTTGGCCTTAATACTATAGGCGCCGTTTATTAACCAGTTATTTCGGTAAGATTCTTATCGTTAGCAGTACGCCTTATAGTGCAATATTGTTACTGAGTCATTTGAGAATTTAACATGATGTCTGAAACTGAGCGTGACGAGCGTTCAATTCAAAGGGTGGTGCAGCGCAATGAACAAGAACTTCTAAGATTACGTAACAGAGCAAACCAAAGTAGACAACAGTACCTACAAGAAACAGCCGCTCTACAGGCTGAACTCAGACTTTTAAGAGAAACTGCAACTCCTAAGGTGCAAACACTAAACCCTACTGTCTATCTGTTTTTAATGGTACGCTAGATGAAGACTTTGTTCAGTGGTTTGAACAATTCGAATTGGCGGCTAGCGCGGGATGATGGAATGAAAACCAAAAACTGGCAATGCTCCCGGCTTACCTTAGAGAATCTGCTCTTGAACAGTTTAGAGATTTGCCAGACGCAGCCAAACAATCCTATCTCGCACTAGTTGCACAATTACGTCAAAAACTACGCCCACACGAATGTCAACGCATGGCGTTACAAAGCTTACGTAGTCTAAAACAGCATAAAGAACAATCAGTCGCTCAATTTGCACAAGAACTACGTAAACTAGTTAGAATTGCGTACCCACCAAACGACACAACCCAAGAACTCCGCGAACATGCTGAAAAAGAATTTTTTATTTATGGGCTTCAGCGCCCGCATAAAAGAGCAGTGCTTCGAAAATCGCCTTCAACATTTCAAGAAGCTTATTCCGCAGCAGAGGCAGAAGAGGCATTACAGCGCCTTTTACTTATCGACGAGGATAACGACAATACCGTACGTAACCCCCAAAAAGATATGCTTTACGAACTATGTAACAAAGTCGATCAATTACAAACTTACGTAGCTGATAAGCAACGACGAAATACGGTCAATCACGTCCATGACGCAAATGCTATTGGTTCAGAGTTTGTGGTCACCCCCGGTCCTGACGACAGATTAACTAGACTAGAGCGGCGAATTGATGGACTTTTTCGCTCGCGTCGAAATGGTACTCGCGGTGGCTCGTCATCGCAAAGTCGAGGACCCTCTCGGGGTAGACCACAAGATCGTGGCAATAGCAGGTTTCAGTTTACAACTGATGGCTGACCGATATGTAATAGTTGCAAACGTGCTGGCCACATAGGCAGTCAATGTGGTCGGTATCCTTCTCGAAGGCATTACCAATTTTCTAGAGGTAGAAGCCAAACTGTAAGCCACAATACTGCCACCACACGAGCAATAAATTACGTAGACAATATTCCACAAACTAAAACTGATGCCCAACCACGTAAGCCAGACCACACACCCCTTCGATTTGAGGACAAAAATCGAACGCCAAAAAGCTTGGGCGAGCTACAGGCGTTACCCGTGGATGCCCTACCCGATGATTTCGAACTGCTGGATATCAGCGTTGTCGGTAACTCAGATACCGGCGGACAAATAAACAATAATGCTGCTTATGTACACACTAAAATAAAAGGTCACGACACAAATGCATTGCTCGATACAGGAGCATATGCGACAATTATACCACACAGAATTGCAAAAAAAATTAGGAAACATTCGACAACCATTTGCTCAAGCGTTCTCAGCTTCTGGCCACAGTTTAAAATTTGTAGGATCAATACTTGTCATTTTCCAAATTGGTTCATTTTCTACAAAACATCTAGCACACATTGTAGACAATAGTATCCACGACTGCATACTTGGACGAGATATCATAAGAAAAATGGGCCCTATCACAGTGGACATGCGACAAGCAACTATCACTGTGCAAGGGAAGCAATTACCGCTAATCACCCCCTCGACCAACCGACCATTAGTAGTGACCATTCACGAAAACGCCGTGATTCCATCACGGGCCGAAGTAATTCCCCCCGCAAGGCTCGTCCATACGGCCTCCAGTGAATATTGTTTCGAACCGAACATTAAACAAAGGGACAGATACGGACTTCTCGCCACTCCTGCCCTCGTACGACCGATAGATTCCACAATTCCAATACGTCTACTGAACCCACAAATGACTCCAATCACATTGAGAAAAAATATGCGTTTAGGATTTCTGTCAGCACTCAAAGAAACAACCAACAAAAATGAAATCGGGGAAATTGAACAGTCAAAATCGATACCATTAACCCTTCAAAATATCAACCTTGCCATCGACCTCTCGCCGGATTAAAAAATTAAATTATTAGCTCTATTAAATAAAAATAGTGATGTATTTTCGCAAACTGATTGGGATCTTGGCACTACGGCTGCGGTACTACATCGAATTGATACCCAAGGCCAAGGACCTGTAAAACAAGCCTCTTACCGTGTCCCGTTTGCACAACGACCGTTATTAGAAAAACAAATCGCAGATGTGGAAACATATAAAATTGTCGAAAAAAGCCAATCCCCTTGGGCTAGTCCCATTGTGATTGTCAAAAAATCGAATGGGTCAGATCGCTTTTGCGTTGACTATAGAAAACTCAATGCCATTACGAAAAAAGATGTGTTTCCTTTACCCCGAATTGACAAAATACTAGATTCCCTTGGTAAAGCTAGGTACTTTACAACGCTGGATTTATGCTCTGGCTGCTGGCAGGTGAAAGTTCATCCTGACGATGTCGAAAAAACAGCTTTTATTTCGCATGTGGGACTCCATCATTTCCTACGCATGCCGTTTGGACTTGTCAATGCGCCTGCCACTTTTCAACGTCTGGTCGAACTCGTACTCAGCGGACTAAACAAGACCATTTGCACATGCTATTTAGACGATATTTTGATTTTCAGTCCTACCTTTACACAGCACCTCTACGACATCGAGATGGTATTTCAACGACTGCGCCAGTACAATTTAAAACTAAAAGTTAGAAAATGCCATTTTGCAAAAACAACTATTAAATACCTTGGTCATTACGTCTCGGCAGCTGGTTTGCAACCTGACCCTGCCAAAACCGAGCAAGTCAAACACTACCCTATCCCAAAATCAATACACGATGTCCGCCGATTTCTAGGGTTAGCGTCGTACTATCGAAAATTCGTAAAAGATTTTGCAAAAATTGCCAATCCTTTAACATCTCTCTTGAAAAAGAACAATAGCAAAAACGGCTTCCCGTGGGGTAGTGAGCAGCAAAACGCATTTGAAAAACTACGAAACGCTCTAATAAATCCGCCGGTACTTCGATTGCCAGATTTTACTCTGCCGTTTCTGCTACAATGTGACGCAAGTAAAGTTGGGTTAGGAGCCATTTTAGGACAAGTCGAAAATGGTATGGAACGACCTATCGCTTATGCCAGCAGATCATTGAATAAACACAAAAAAAACTACCATTCCGTAGAGTTGGAGGCGATAGCGGTCGTTTACGGCGTCACATATTTTAGATGCTACTTGTATGGCAAAAAGTTTACAGTTGTTACAGATTGCCGGTGCCTTAAATGGCTGTTAACTGTTCGGAACCCGTCTGCCCGCCTCGCACGCTGGGCGCTGCTATTACAGGGTTACGATATGGAAATTCTACACCGGCCGGGGCGCTCTAACTCCAATGCTGACGCCCTCAGCCGCATGGTTGCACAAATAGATCAATTAGCTAGTACTGGTACACTAAGACAACATCAGGAACAAGACACTGAAATACAGCAAATCATCTCAGAGTTACAAAGTCATAAAACTACACCTCTGAGTAAGAAGGCCTATTTAAGCAAATTATTTATACGGGACGATACCCTCGTCCACGACAACGGGCAAAACTCACGAGTCAGGTACGTACCGGTAGTCCCGATTACATTGCGGCAATCGCTGTTGTCCGCGTTTCACGACTGCCCACTTGCAGGGCACCTCGGTATGAATAAAACCTATCAAAAACTAAAACAACGGTACTATTGGCCGTCGATGAAAAATGACGTTATCAAATGATGCCGTTCCTGTACCAGGTGTGGTACGAAAAAGTCACCAACGCAAAAACCTCAAGCAGAACTAGTCCCGTTGCCCACCAATGCACCGTGGGAACGTATCCACGTTGACTTAACGGGAAAACTGCCCCTGACGCATAGAGAAAACCTTTGGCTTTTAGAATTTCAAGATAGTTTTACGAAATAGACTGAAATATTTGCACTTCCAGACGCAAAAAGTGAAACAATAGCCAGGGTTTTTTGTAACGAGATTGTTTGCAGATACGGTGCGCCAAGAGCACTTTTTTCAGACCGTGCTGCAAACTTCCTCTCCGACCTTATGAAATCACAATCACATGCTGCACGCTTTTAAATATTAACAATGTATACACAACACCATACCACCCTCAATGTAACGAACTGGTGGAACGACAACATAAGACTATAATGACGATTCTCAGTATGTACACTTCGTCGGACCAGAAAGACTGGGACGATCACTTACCGCAAGCTAGGTTTGCATGGAACAATAGTGTTCATACATCCACTCGAGAATCGCCATTCTACCTTATGTTCGGTCGAGACTGTGAACTTCCAATCGATACCGTACTTCGCATACCCGAGTCTAAGTACACCGAAATCCATGACTACAAACGAGACGTTGCACACGGGTTGAAAAAAGCGTGGGCAGCAGCCAAAACGAATATAGATAAGGCCCAAAAATCGTACAAAACATATTTTGATCGCAAAGCTAACAATCCAACATACAACGTGGGTGATCGTATTTACGTTCACACACCTACCCCTAAACGTGGAAAAACTCCTAAGCTGATGCACCCATGGCACGGTCCGATGAGGGTATTGGACATTAAATACCCCAATTTATTGATATCCCCTGTCTCAAATCCTCGAAAAGAGCCAAAATGGATACATGTAAATCGGGCCAAGCCGTGCTATGACATCAGTTTACCAGATTTTCCACTCAATTCCTCTGATCCTTCTAAAATTGCGGATGAAGAAACCGCAGGAAACTCTGCTCAAGAGGGTGATTCTACGGACACGCCACTCAAACAAACGTCAAAGGACACCCAAGCAGGAAGTCATACGTACAATTTACGCCCCAAAACAAAACCGCGGAACTAAAAACAATCCCTTAGATTAACTAAAAAAATACATTGCTCTGCACCTGTTATATATACGCTCTACGTCTAGTATCTAGGCTGTAGGATTTTATGCCCAGGTCAGGATTACGTTATCTTAAACTCATGATTGACTTTAGACTTTGTTCGTGAAATTGATTTCTATCTATTAATTTTTGATTGATTATTGAGATTGATTTGTTTTGTTCAGACTGCCGTGGATTGCGCACCCAATGAATTCCGCGCCGAACCGTGCAGGCACCCCAAATCAGGGTAGCTCTGCGTCAAATTCCGTTAGGGCATCGATTGATTCTGGTATATCGATATACCAAAATAAAACCGTGGTTTATGTGTCCCAAGAGTCAGTTCTGCACATGACACATACCGGCGACTATTGTCATTGACTCGAAGGATAAAAGAATCGTAGGGGGCAGTATCAAACAAGTGCTTGAGATAATCAAGCTCGTGCAATTTGGATTAGCCCCTGAAGCGCAAGAATTAGCGTCGAACGAAAGCTTTCGCGACAACCAAGATGCTATAGGGCAATTCATGCATCCATTGCGGTTGCCAAAGTCCGCCGCCTACGCGTTAGCTCGCAATGAGATTATCATGCAATTGCTCTATCACCTCTTTGATAATAATCAAAATCTTGCAAAGGCCATCACCCAATCCCCCGGAGCCTCCGTTGTTTTTGCAGCAGCGTGTCGCGATTACTTGTGGTAAACTGGACGCTCAGTTGATGTGATGCGAACCACCGAACCAGAAGCATGGCCTGGTGAAAAGTGAAAACCTATACGGCCGTTTACTTACTGACTTTCGAGACTTAAGGCTAAGTGGACAATCCGGAAATTCAGGTCTCAGCCTGGAGCTAGTGTTCTCTGAAATTGTCATTGATCACGCTTATCCAAAAACCTTCTCATTGCTTGGCGATTCAATTTTGAAGAATATTTGTGAAATAGAAGCTGGCGATGTTATCGTGGTATCTGGTGGAACGATGAATTCGATAGCATCCGAGACCAGTATGTCGGGTGTTAGCTTCAACCATTACCGAGCGATTATCCTGAATGTCGGAACGAAAGATATTCAGCGACCTCAGCGCTTTTGGAAGCTTTGGTTCGACCGCCTAGCTAACTTGCTCTCGTACGAATCAACGCGAGTATTCTGGTCACCCATTCTGCCTCAAAACAGGCTCACAGTCTCGACGGCGACGTATCAACAATGAGATACCTTCATCCAAGCCGAATGTCGAACCTGAGGGTTCACGTACATGTATGTGAACGAATCTGTGTTTTTGAAACCAAACACCCAAGACGGTCCGACGCCATTCCGGCCCCTCAGGCAAGAGATGTATGTTGATGGACTACATCTAAACCAGTATGGCCAAAAAGTGCTGTTGCGCCAATGGGAGTATTATATCCCTGCCCTAAAACTCTGCCAGAAGGATATCACGCTGTACCCCATTGGAAATCGCTCTCGAATTGCACCTAAACGGCAGCCACCATGCTACCCCGTGTGCCCCATTTGGAAAATAGTTGGCACAGTTTCAAACGATGCTGTGTATACAGATGGATCGGTGCCAAAAACGAGTGCAGACCCGATCCCAAACCGGGAGTCAACCCCTGTACTTGATGAAAACCCTTGCGTCAACGAGATCACAAGCACAAACGACGGTGTCAGCACCGACCAAGCAGCAGAAACCCCCTCAACATCGACCATGCAGCCAACGAACCAACCCCCGGTTGTTTTTGACACTATTTCACCACCCATTCAAGTTGACACGCCTGTTTCTACCGCACATGCAATGGAAAATGTCCCATCGTCAGCCGTCGTGTTCCAGTCAGCCCTAAGCCTTGGCCCCAACGGCTGCCGGCTTTTACCACCCGCCACAATAGACGCGATGCCACCGGCCACAATCGCCACCAGTTCCCATGCCCCAGCTAATCCGACCGCCCTCCTTTTTCCGACGCCTACTATTTGCCCACCACCTCCAACCATTGTCACCCTCCGCTTTATTCAAACGCCAGACGGTTACCTATACCCTCTACAGCCAATACCTGGAATTATTTGTTTTCAACCAGTTGATTTTCAGTGATAGTTCGAATCATCTTTTTTTGTGTCACTGCTAAGTCTGACACCAGGAGGTGTCGTTACCCCGGCCTCCGAGGTGTGATGTTATTGTGGTTTAATTCATATCTGTCACATTTTTAATTCATCTTTAATTCATTATAAATTCATTCTCATGTTCTATGTTTGGGCACTTTTATGTTTTGGGAACTGTATTTGCTGAGCAAAGCATTAACTTTTGTCTCCGATGACTTTCGCTTCGTTTTATGCTACAGTCAGCCGGCGCTACCGTGCTGTTACCTAATAAACCATTTTACTGAACAAGTTCTTAGACTTAGTCTTAGAGTACTGAGCTAGGCGAACATTACAAACCAAATATTTTTTGAAATCAAATATTTGACCATATGGATTCCTTTGCCTTTCCAAGCGTTCCTTGGGGAATTGAGTTAGCTCCAACAATTAAGCTTTTCGTTTTTTTAGTTTTTTTAAATCAATGTGCAATTACAATTTTTTTAACTAATTAACTCACAGAAGTCTTTTATGACTCTTTAATTCCGAATTCTTCATGTCTCTTGGTCTAAAAGTATTCGTATGTAAAATATTTCAGTTCATACAACTGTTCACTGTTAGAAAACACTGCTTTTTATCGAGTATGTATAAACCGATTTTTGCTGCAATTGTTTTATTGTTTTGTGCGTTAAAACTAAATATTTAAAAAACATTGAAACATTATAGTTATTAACTAATGTATTAATATTTAGCACTATTCTCGAAAGCAGACGAACCAAATGGTTTTAAAATCAATTATTTATGATATAATATTTTATCAATTTTACTATGCATGCTGCGCTGCTGACGTGGTTATGATCAAAAACTAAAAATTTGGCATTAAATTAGTACTCGATTTTTTACAATGACTCAATGATTGATATTCCCGGCACTTTCATCCTACTGGTTATTGTAGTGACTGTCAAAATTTAAAAAGATATGCTCCTATACTTGCTAATCGTATATCAGTACAGTAATCGTATAGCGTGGCATAGTCGTGTTATAGTACAGTTATGATTAACTGATAAATTTTAAATATTATGCTTGTTTATCAAACAAGTCTCTACCTGAAATCAGACCTAAAATTTTTTGCCATTGCTTTTGTTATTAAGATCGTCACTATAAATATACTCAATATTACTCAGGATATCTTTTGGATCAAATTATTTTTTACTTAAATTAGTTCTTGATTTAGCAAATGCTATTTCTAGAACTATTAATTACGTTGGCAGCACCTGTTGATATCAAAAGTTATCTAGGTACAGGGCACAGAATTTACTAGTCTGACTCCAAATATTATCGTGCCCTGCCGAGCGAACTAACTCTTCCGTAGGAAATCTGTGTGTAAAAAAACGAAACTAACGTTATTTTTTAGTAAAATCTAGACCAATCTAGTGCGGAAAAACCCGATTGAAGTAGGAGGTTGCCTTAAAAGTGTAATAGAAGCAACAAGCCAGCCAAATTCTTTAAAAAAGTTTAAAAAAATTTTTTAAACTTGAAACTGTTTTTTTAGCTAGCTGAGTCGCAGCTTTGGTTTTATTCCTGTAACACTTCTACACTGCCACCATTAAATGTATTTGCGGGCAGACAAATGCTTTGCACATTGTTTTTTGTAATTTTTGCTTTTTACAGTCGCTCCGTGAAGTCCACGGTGAGAGTTTATAGTTTGAAACCACTTTGAAACCATTTTATTATAATATCCAATTTCTAGTATAAAACTTTAAAATAATGTGTTATCCAATCAAAACTATGTCAAACGTAATCTCTTAATTTTCTACTTAATTTATTGCAGTTTATGTAATGAAAGTTTATTAAACAATTCGCATAAGTTTTGGCTTTGGTTTCGATAATAATTACTCACTAGTCTTGTCATGAGGATTCTTTGCCTTTCTGCGCGTCCCTATGTGGCTCTGGATAATTAAAATTTGGTTCTTTTAGTTTTTTCAAGATGCACGTCAGTGACAAACTTCTTTAACTAATTAAATCACAGGAGTCGTGAATTTTTTTACAACTCTTTAATTTCATATTCTACCTTCATCTCCAGGTCCAAAACTGCTCATGTATAAATTTTTTCAGCTCATACATATGTTCCAAACAGTGCTTTAACACGTATGTAGGTATCATGCGTTTTTCTCTGTAATTGTTTTTGTTGTTTTCTGAGTTAAAATTAAATAACTTAACAATAAAAAACGTAAATTCATTTCAAAAACAATAATTCAGTAGTAGTTTTGCTTAAGTCACAATAACATGTAACAAATAAACAATCTATATTAAAAATGCATTCTCAAACGTCTCAAAAAATCTACAGCCACAGCCCAACAGGTCTTAATTTTGATTTTGGTATCTTAACACAGTTCTAGCGCTAAACTGTTAACCCTTTGCTGCAAGAAAGTTCAAAAATGAACTAGGTAAATCCAGACACCTCTGTTTTTTGATCCCCCACCACAGAGGGAGCGCGCGACAGAGGGAGAGCTGTGTGGCAGGACCGCCACGCCTCGCCACGAGGCCACCGGCCCGCCCCACGCGGCCACCTCAGGCACCCTCAAGTAACAAATTCTTTGAAATATAAAGCCGACAGGTTTCACTAGTGTAAGATTCTGATGTAACAGTATGCGGGAAAGGGATTTATTGTGCGGAGTGTGTTTTACGTGCGGTATGCCGTAAAATTGCATTTGTCACCACTGACATGCCTTGTAATTTCTACACTTGTATGTAGGTCTATTCACTGATTTGTTTTTGTCAATTTAAAAATGCAATAGTTTGACCAAAACTAATCCAACACGAATCGAACTAACGACCGCATGGTTTTGATTCTGCAATAATAACCACTCGACAATTCAAATCCTAGAATTTATATATCGTTTCAGTAACTAATGAAACTTCCCTTAATAATGACTACCTGCAAATTGCGGAAGCTTTTAGCAACAGATGGAGAGTACATGAAATGGCGTTCGGGTCAAGCATTAGATAGCAGGAAAAGCATTGTATATTTTATATATGTTTTATTTTAGCCATGAATTTTACAATCCATCTAAGTCCAGCATTTTCGCAATGGGTTATTTGGACGGGAATCTTCACCATAGTATTTTTCCTGCTAATGGCCATTTGCAATGTTGTTATCATAGCTGTAATAGCTAGATCTAAAGAACTACGTAAAGAAGCAACATACATTCTCGTCTTGTTACTGGCGGTCAATGATTTGCTGTGTGCAATGACAATGGGATTGCCTAGAGGAATTGAAATTCTGGTTTTGGGCCCGAAACGATCCACTACTCGTGATGATATTGTGTATTTTGATCGAATTTGCCAATGGCTGGGTGCTTGGGGCTGGACGTGGGTTTTTGCGTCGTCCTTTGGGCAGGCCATCATAGCTTTGAATCGATTTCTGGCTGTGTTTCTGCCTATAAAATACAAAAGGTGGTTTAGTGTAAAAATGGCGGTTATAATTTGGCTTACGACTGTTTGGATGCCGGCGTTTTTTATAAATTTTATCTTGGCGGGATTTCGAATATTTGGAAGTTATATTTACTTGCCTACTTTCGGCATTTGTCTTATAAACGGCCGCGAGAAATTATGGAAACTTTTTATCGATTTTATATTTATTTACTTGGCGGGTATAATAGTTGTAGTAGTCTACGTTGCAATCTATCTACGAATTGTTCTGGCTTCTACTGCTACAACTCGTACAGAGCTGAAAAAACGAGCTCGTGGCTCAAAAATGATGTTTTTTTGTTTCATTGGTTTTCTCATTTTTACTATTCCAGCTCCGACTTACCATTCGTGGGCCGCAGCTACCGGAGGTCTGCATATAAGGAAATGGCATTCCTTACTGACCTACTGGGTGATGGTGGTATATGGTTGTAGTTATGGCATTAATTTATTTTTCTACGTTTTGTTCAATAAACTGTTTCTCATTGAAACAAAGAAACTATTTCGTTTGCACTTTTCTGTTCATCCTAATCCATCTGAAATGACGGTGGTCACCGTTCAGACTCAAAAGCATTAATAATTTGAACAATTTTGTAACTGTATAAATGCTAGTAGAAGTAGGGTTCACGTATAGTTCACAATTGTCGGGTAAACAATACAAAATTATGCACTCATTGTATAGGAGTAGTACTGACACTTAAGCTTTGACAAATGCAAGTGAATAAATGAGCTAAAAAGTATGACTACCTAAAGCAGATTCCGTAAAATGGTTACTGCCTTACTTGCAAGTAAAAATGTAGTGTGATACTTATTTCTATCGATGCCAATAATTCAGCACGCTATTGATATATGCTATTATAATAATATTTATATATTATGCTTTGCACAGTAAAAGTTTTTAAAGCTTTGATGCCCTATGATAAAACCGGTTCATTGAGGTAGTAGTTTCGAATGTGCAGTTTTTGTCGCAATCCGCTCGAACCAACTGCTAACTTTATCATATTTGGCACACGTATAAGCTCATCATAATTAGTCACACTAGGTATAGTTCTAATAAACAAGGATTGGTTTCTGACATTTTTCACTACTTGTGTTGAATAGAAAGATGAGGCCCCAATTTAAAAAAAAGGAAGAAATGGAGGCGCCGAAAATCGAACGCGGGCCGCCTGCTTCGAAGTCAAGCATGCTAACCACTGCACCACAGCCCCCGAGTCTCATAAGCCCTATTTTTCATTTATAACAGGGTCCACCCTTCGAACATCGTTGCGACCCTGCAACGATACTCGGTCGATACCCAAGCTCGCAATTCGCTTACCCGCAACCACAGGGTTTCTCTATCTACCCAGAACGCTTCCCAACCAAATCCGAGGGTTTTCTCCGGTTCACCCCTAACCGAAACCGAGGGTTTTTTGGCTCACCCTTAACCGAGGGACCACACAAGAAAGAGACTATGTACACATTCATCCTGCACACAGCACGGGTACCGTAAGGGTTGAAGTGCCAACCTCAACCCAGGGCATGGGGCTCCTAACTCACTTCCGAAGACGATTCGGGGATAAGGCTGCCCTGAAGACCCGGCCCTATCCTCTCCGTCCTATGTCACGGTCGCCACTATGTTGAATAGAAAGATGAGGCCCCAATTTAGAAAGAAGGAAGAAATGGAGGGGCCGGGAATCGAAACCAGGCCGCCTGCTTCGAAGTCAAAGTCAAGCATGCTAATTACTACACCACAGCCCCCGAGTCTCATAGGTCCTATTTCTCATTTATAACACTTGTAAAAAATATACTGATTTTTAAACAACTTTAAAGCTTTAAGGTTTCTTTTATTTTATTCTAAAAATGCACGCACAAGTGTCTGCATAAAGAAGCTTCACGTGAATGGCTTTTTCTGTTGAAATCTTGCAGCGTATCCCAATTTGTCCACACGCGTCCTGTAAAACTTCCCCTCTCTTCCTCGCATTCATGCATTCCCGCGAAAGCTTATTTTGAAAGTTCAGTTCATGTGAAACATCCTTGACAAAAATTAAACAATACATATTTGCTTCTAGTGGATGAAAATAGAAGCAATCACACAGATCATATGATCATGTGCAAGCAATTGTGCCAGTAAAAAAAGCTCAGTCTTATTACAGCAGCAAATACACAGCAAATTGGTTTTGTTCATAACATGCACCAAAACACTTTTTATTAATATCTGTTATCTTTATAAAAAAATATAATTACATTGAAATAAAACAAAAATGGAACGAAAACAAGCTCTTCTGCTGAGTAAGAACTAAGAAGTGGTTACACTGTAAGATTTGAGGGTCAATCAAACGCGGTCACATTTTGTGGATAAAATTATTTCTAAATTCTAATTTTTTTCTAATTCATTTGCTGCTGAGTAGCTCTTGAGTCTATCAAAGCAGTAAAAATGGTGAAATGTAAACACGTTTTGAAGTAAAAAACTATAGTCAAAACTATTGCAATTTTATATAAAATGCAAGTCTCACCGAGATTTGAGCTTGGGTCAGTGGATGTCGAATCCAGAGTGCTAACCATTGCACTATGAGACTGATGAGAAGAAGCTGGTAATTTCGACTTATGTACAGAAGATTTTCAAGCATTGGGCTTGGGTGACAAATCACAAATTGTTTCGAACAGAAGATTGTATGTAAATTGCACAAAAACAGTCAATTCAAAAAGTTTAATTCAGGTAAAAATTAATTTATTAACTATCAACGAAAAACTGTTGATTGCACTCAGGCAATATTTTTTTGCATGTCGCTCTCGCTATTGCTTCATTCAACGTGTATGTATTTGATAAGCTTATATGTTAATTTTTTGCATATATGTTAATTCATAGCAATCAGTATCCCAGTTGGCTCAAACGGCAGTATGCTGTGCATTTGACGAGCATCTGGTTAAGAATCAGAGTGGCAAACTCATTCATAATAGTTATACTGTTTAACTCAGTTTTATAATTGCCAGTACATAATGTCATTATAAATGCTAAAAATCTTGATTACTGCATTAGTTTCCTACCATTTCTCAGTTTACGTGCAAGAAAAATAATTTTGCTTTCCTTTATTGTCGATGATACCTACGTTACTCATGTGTCATAGTATGCACTGTAAAAGTTTATAAAGCATTAATGGCTTATTGTTATATTAACAGTATATTTTTAAAATAATGCTAATGTGTGTTTCAGGTCGTTTAGATACTTTAAAAGCCAATTCACAAAAGAGGGCATGCGGGGCATGCGCGGACGCAATTCATGACTTATGCCACAGAGGAAAAAGGCGTCCTTGTGTAAAAAAAGGTAACCCGCAGATAAAGAACTACACGGACCCCTGTGTTACCTTCCCACGTTATTGTAGTACCCATTTACCGACTAGATGAGGATGGTCTGCAGGGTTAGCAGGAACAATGTGGCCCTAATCTCTTGCTCACGGAGACTATGTATAACCGAGTAGCTCGGATTCGATTCTCCAACCTTCAGATTAGAAATCGAACACCGTAACCACTCGGCCACACTGGCCACATACTGGCCTTGATCGTGTGAAATGGCCTCAATATTTAGGAATTTGAACAATTCAAAACAGGAATTCAAAACAATATGACATTTCAAATTGTGTTATGACAGTATATCGTTTATTAAACTATTGACTTCTATTGTAATCACATAAATGGGTGCATTTGTATTGATATTACTTATACTGAACTGTCAGCTATTAGCAGCCTTGCTTTTGCAGCCTCCAGAAATAGTTTTCTGCATCGGCTTTGTCCATTGGATAGTTAAAATTGACATTCCATGTATCAACTGCTTGGAACCCTCCAAACATCATTGGATGCCCTTCAAAATAAAAAATTAAGAGCAAGGTTACCATCAAAAAAGAGTCAAAGCATGCGTCATGTTACTGTTATGTAAGTGAAGTTTTGTTCGTCGCACCACAATCATCTAGTAGAATTTGTTTCGCACTTATGGACTTTTGCACAATTTAACGTTTAACTATAAAATTGCTTTATCTCACCAATAAAGTCATTGTGAGCTGGTGCAATATAAACTTCGCCGCCTTTGAACTGAACTATTTTGAATAGATGCTTATTTCCATCGTAAGGCGGTTGAACGTGTACGTGAGGATCGTGTTCCAAATCCACATTGTTTGGAAGATGCTATTCCAGGTCCAAGCCGGCATTTTAAGTCAAACCATTTTTGAAACGACCACAGCCATCCGCGCTTTCTGCGGCTTTCAATTTTCCAGTCAGCACCAGCCTAAAACAGGAAACACATGGAACTAAAGTCTGACAAAAAATAGTTGCACGACGTGATAAAACGAGACATGTGATTTCGTTACGAAATAAATAGATTTTGACTATCAAGAGTCAGCAAGTAGTCGCAGAAGTCATGCCACTAAAATAAGGAAGTGGCGCAACTAATTTTTGTCAGACTTCTAATTGCCCTTTATATAAGAACACTAACTCAAGATAGCACTTATAGCATTTGATGGTACTATTTGAGCCGTTTAGAGGCTTTTTTGCCTTTTAATGAGTTAAAGAGACTCTTTATAACTCTTTCTTCCTCAATAAACAAGCAAAAATTTGGTGTGATTTTTAAATTTTGATTGGTGTTCTAGTCGACGATATCAAAAAATAAAGCGAACAACAAATTATAGAACATCAATCGCTAGTGTTTGCTGCATATTCCGCAAACAGGTCCATATGAAATAGTAAATTTTTTTCCAAACTTACTGATCAGACGCACGCAATTAACCCTCTAATGCCTAGAGCATCTCACTCCAGACAGCCTGATTCTGACAACTTCTAGTTTTTAGACCATTGTTTTGTTTGCATTGTAGAGAGATTGCAGTATCACCATTCGATAGAAAAATGAATGGTGAGTTAGTCGATTAAGGGTTTAGAATGCACTGTTTTTGAGTTATAAGCGCTCAAAATTGAGAATTTGAAAAAACGTCATCGCTCAGGCATAAAGTGTACCTCATTAACACATTAAAAAAACTATTAACACAATGACTATTAACACAATAAAATATTATATTATATTAAAACACAATGTGCGCTAAGCCAAGTGTTGGCCCCGGGCCGCAGCCATGTTCACCGGGCCGCAGCTCGCTACCGGTCCGGGCCGGGCCGGGGCAGTTGCAGTCGAGCCCGAGCCGTCTCACTATTGCCCGGGAATCGGCCCAGGACCAATTCGGTTGGCCCGGTGGGCCCTGGTTGGCTTGATCAGTCACAAAGCCTGCTGAAATCCAAGAACGACTGTAGCACACTAATAATTTGCATACAACTGTAACCTTCTACATAACAAACAGAAAGCTACCCCTCAAAGTAGCAGTGTTATTCTCAAGCTGTTGCTTTGGTAAGTTCGCGCGAGCTCTCAGACCTTCCATTTTTGCTGTGGAATGAATGAATGAATAGCATTAATTTCCATCTCACGTTCACAGTTCAGTGTGACAGCGGCGGTCAACCTAGGTATATGAAGATCCCAGATTATTTTGTAATTCAACTGCAGTTTCAGCTGTAAAATATTGATGTCAAGCGTTAGACGCTGAATCAGAGCTATCAAAGCTAAAAAATCAGAAACGTATAGACTTTACGCCACCAAATAAATCATTCTGCTCAACGCCTTTCGATGCAAGATCAGACTTTTCTATTATACTGCGTAAGTATGTATACCCTAACTGCTAAAGCGGAAAAAGCATGTAAACTAGCAAAAAAATGCCCTGCGGAAAAAAAGCCATAATAGGACGACTCGAAGATTTCAGCACTGTTCATCGTATCAGTAGATTAAAAAGTAAATTTCAGTGACATCAGTGACAGGCAAATTATAAATTTTGTAGCCAGTGTGACTGATGCGGAAAAATGAGCTGCTAAAAGTGTGGGAACTCAGGTTAATGGTTGGACGAAATAGGCCGTTTTGCTGCGCACTATCATTGCGGCCACCGTCGGTTATATGAAAAATGCCTGTACTAGAACTATTAATACCGGGTGTAATCGTGTAGTCTGTATGTCTCCGCATTAAACCTAGTTTGGATGTAACAGTCCGTGCAGTTCTCTAGTTTTTAGCACGTCTGATTACAAAACTGAGTTGTACAATTTGTATTATTAAGTATTCATTTGTGTTCTCATTGAAAAACTTGACAACATTGACTGCAAAGATGACCTGGGATTGTAAAGTTAAAAAATTTAAAACTTTTAGTACAATTTTCTTTTTAGTTAATGTTTACCTACATAACAGACGAAGATCACTAAAATCACTAAACTACAAAGTTGCAGTTTATTTGAAAGCCGCAGCCCTTAGAAAAAAATGGCGAATTTTCAACTCTTAGGCCGAATTAGGTCAACTGGAGGGAGACGTATCAAAAACATGGTACATGAAAACTTTTTTCCGACAAGAAAACTGAAACAAAAGATGGTAAGTCAGATAGTGTATTACACAAGTCAACGCAGCATATTGTATACGTATATAGGCTACCTACATGTTATACGCTTTGATGGAAAATAACGAGTAATATTAAGCCACATAGTTGCAGGGGTCTGAAGGCGGTAGCCCCCAAGAAAAAGTTACAGACCAATTTGGATATGCAGACCAACTTGTCCCATTGAAGACGTGGCGGAAATTTTTTCCGGCCAAGCCACGAAAACCAAAGGGGAACCTTTCTGGAAATTTCTTCAGCTTCGACCAAATGAGGGCGTCGCTACCCCCGCGACCCGCCCTCCCTGGTTACGCCCTTGGTGTTCGGTACACGCGGAATTGCATGTATAGCGCAAATAGCGTAGGGCGAGCAGTGGGTGGGGGTGTGTTGTGTTTAGCTGGACACTAGCGGAAATAGCACAATTAGCACTTCGCAATGGATGTAAATTTTTTGTGTCTGTACACTTACACGCGACATCTATACAGTCGTTTTCAAATGAAAATGGATTTGCCCGACGCCATTTCATTATCCGACGCGTTGGATTGCAGCATCCGTCGCGTCAGATGACATCATCCGTCGCGTCGAATGACATCATCCGACGCGTCGGGTTTCATCACCGAGGCCGTCGGATGACATCATCCGACGGGCCTGGCTGGGCGTCGGATTGCATCATAGAGTTTGAAATTGGAGAGCTTGCGGGAAAAATTTATGAGGGTGACTCCTCAAAGAGTTATGCGAAATTTTTATAGTTTATTTTCATATGTTGATTAATAGATGTTTTCTCAAAATATAAGGTAATTTTATCTACTGAATTCAGATTTTTATTAGTTAAAGAAGCTAAACAATAACATAAGGTAGCATTCATAATTTGCACTGAAGCAGCCACCCCTATTCAAAACTTTAGGCCTGAATGTTGACAGTTAATTAATCACTGGCTGGCAAAACTCTAGGCGTCGGATTGCATAACCGAGGGCGTCGGATGACATCACCCAACGCGTCGGATGACATCATCCGACGCGTCCGATTTCATCACTAATCCCGACGCCTAGAATCTATTTTCATTTGAAACCGACTGTAGTTGTTTGACATAAAATAATGTTAAACGTTCAGAAACTTAAATGACATAAAGAACTCTTTTACTTACTTTACGTACTCATTACTCTTACTTTAAATGAGTCTTCTAAGTACAAAGTACTATGTACTAACTTAGTCAATGACTTTGTTTCATTATAAAGCCTTCACAGTAATTTTTACTACATAACATTAGCAACCAAAAAAATTACCTTATGAAACTTGAACGCATATGTACTTGTCGGCGATCCTTTGAAAACCCGAATTATGTTAACCCCATCGTCATACATATACCATCCGCGGCTGTGTCCATTGCTTATGATGTAATAACATCCTGGGCTTAAATTTTGAATTGATTTCGGAGCCTATAACATTAATTGCAAAGTTCTACACAGTTAGATTTTACAATTACAGTTGCTCTGTTATTATTGTTTTTTTATTTAATTACAATTTTTCGTTGTTTTTAAAGTTACGTATTCAACAAAGCAATAGTGATATGTACCAACAAAAATTGATAGCAAATTCCGACTAAGCATAATAAAACACGCATTTGCTAATCTGCATAACTTACTCCTGAGACCTCCAGCCTCATTTCAATTGCTGTTTCTGATGCTGGATTGTATCTTGCCATCACTTGTGCATGCTTCAGTTCAGGTTCTCGCAAGAATCCCAAGACAAAGCGACATTGTTCTCGGCTTCCCTCAACTACTCTTCTGACAGCTTCTTGTGTGGGCTCAAAATCTGCACTTCCTTTCGACAACACAGCTATAAAGGAAATAAGCATAGCTTCGCGCGCATTATTTATTTCGGCATACAATCGAGCCAGTGTGACTGTGGCCCTTCCAGCCGCTCCGTCAGTATGTTCTCCAGCCATCCGCTCGATGTGTTTTGCAATTCTACCCAATGATTCAGCTCCTTGGTAGGTTGGAATGTTGGTGATGGTAGCCTGCATAGCTTGGTCGTTGATTTCAGTTTGTCCCAATAACGGCTGTAAGAAGTGCTGGGAGTTCAAAATCCAACGTTTTGCTCCATTAGCTTCCTCTTCTAAATCTTTTAAGCGTTCTTCGGCCAATGCAGTCTTGATCATTTTTTCAATAACCTTAAACACAACTAGTTTGAAAATTTCAGATCCACAAAATTTTACTCGCACGTTTGTGGCTGTTATTAGTTTAAGGGGGTAGTGTCGCGAAAGCAGTTTTGCTCATAGGTTGCAAAAAGAGATCGTTTTGCTTTGAACTTGTACGTTCACTGAGAAACTAGTCCAATGCTATACTGTGTTAAATAAGTACTGCCAGACAGTAGACTACCAATATCTACCAATATCTTGAACCAATCACCGATTGTAAGCCAGACATCACACAATAAGGACATGAAAATTCAAAAAATTCAGCCAGATATCAGATTGGCCAGCTTGTGAAGCACACATAACGTGTCGACGCACAGGTTTTTGCCACAAATAAGAAAAAAGAAAAATGAAGGTTCGTTTTTCATTTGATTTTAAAATGAGCGTCTAAATTTTTCACAATTTATCATTATTGCTGTGAGTACTTCACTGTTTACGCACAGTTTCACAGTTCAAACCGGTATTACTCCGCAACCACTCAAGCAATTTGCACTAAATTTTGTGTGCATAAACTACAACATATGTCCTTTTAGTCTGTGTAAATAAACTAAACAAATAAGTTGATAATTGTGACGAAAAAATCGAATGTGAATAGGTTTTTAAAACGTCATTTTTCCGACTTTGCGACCTCACTGCAAACAGTATACTGCATTAATTTTGATGAAACTTGGCGAAAATACTTGCCTTAACACATATTTTTAGACTATGTAAAGAACAATGTCTTATCTTTTTCTAAAAATGTTTTACAGTTACGCAAAGTCGACTGCTTTCGCGACACTACCCCCTTAAGTGATGAATACAGATTTCGGTAATCAAAGTATGATGAGAACAATAAAATTAGGGTACTTAATAACAATACATAGTACACAGGACAATAAAAGTTGTGTTACCTAACCTCTTGTAAACTTGGGCCTTCCGTTAGTGCACCAATGATTCCAGACGCAATTGATGTGACTATACTGAGAGCAACGCCGGCGGGTCCCGCAAAAGGAGCAAATGCTGACACAACATTCAGCAAGCCCATGGACACTTTAGCTGGATCTTTTGAGGCCAGATTTCCAATTTCTCCTTGCAGCACGCCGACAGAGCCCACCAAGGCCGTCAATTGTCTGTCCTCCATGATGTCATCGACTTGAGACTTGATAGGGTTCAGACTTGCGCTAAGTTTTTGTCCATAACTCGGATCACGGAACTGTATAGTTGTGATCTTTTGCTGCAAAATTTGAACTTTTTGCTTAATATCAACCCGCGTTTGTTGAATGTTGATGTTGGTATTTCGCGTTCGTCGTTCTGAAATACCAACACTTCAATTTTTCAACTTTCAATCGTCGTTTACAGCAGGTCTTGCCTGAATTTATCTCCATGCATAATGCATAGCAGACAGAGTTCACAGAACTTCTGCTCAAACTCAGTATGTGTTACAAAACCCAATGCGCCAATGCTTCACCAAAAGTTTATATGGAAGGCTGTAGCATTTTTAAACTAGTTTCTTGTGCTTTCTAAGGTCATATTAAAGTGTAACGTCAACTGTTCTTATCATCTTAAGCCCTGGTACAAGTTTTAATTTCGTCTCAGTTATGTAACACCATAACCATCACTCTACATACATTTAGGCTGACTGATATAAGTTCTCACCACATCACATCTCACTAAATCACATGCGAGTGTGAAAAGCAGTATGAGTATAAGTATTCACAACACTATACGCTGTGATTCAAAATTAACCACACGATGAACACACACAATTAAGACATACCAATTTTCACAACTTAAATAACAGCAAGAGTACATAATAGGAAGAGTATGACACTCTCCCTATTATGCCTGGCAGCGCGCGTCCAATGCGTAGCGCGAAATAGGCCTTTTATGTGCGGTTTTGAGGGGGGTACATAAACGGGCTATTTCGCGCTGCGCATTAGACGCACGCCCGAACGCATAATAGGAAGAGTGTCATACTCTTCCTATTATGTACTCTTGATAACAGTAAAAAACCGATATAAGGAAATTGAGTTTTTGTAATATAATTAACTACTGATACCTAAAATTTGCGCGCATGTACTTATGGCCGTACATGTACTCGTTCATGCGATAAAGGATTATTGACAGCTGTTGTGGAGTGGAGTGACTTCGATACAAATCAAGATGGCTAAGTTTTTTATTTTTTGTTCGAAAAAGCTAATAGGTAGGTAAAGGACACTTCGTGGCATTAAGAACTAGGTTTTGTTTTATAAATAATATTTTATATAACAATATAATAAAATATAATATACTTTATATTTAGCAGTCAGTCAATCTGCTGTTAGTTATCGTTCATTCAGATAATAACTTTAGTAAAATGGTACGCCCATACTTCGTCCTCCTTTTAGAGTAGCAAAAAAGTTTTAGATCACAGCTCTATATAAAAATTTTTGAGGAGCAATTATTTTTTAAAATTTCGTGACTAGTATAAGTAGGTCCAAACTCTAGTACTAAATTACTAACTAATATGTTCACAGTGACTACTGTCGACCAACAGGTTTAAGCTTGATGTTATTTATTAGTTTATTTAGTTTCTTATTTTAGTATCTTAGTATTTATTTTTTATTGTTGCAACAACTTTTAAGTTTTAAATTTGAATATTACAGATTTTTACAAAGTTTTGAGTTCAAAAAGTCCCATTAACGACGGATTATAATTCATCAAAGTAACGTTGAATGAAGGTTGTGATAGAATACTCAACTATTCGACAAGTCCAACTATACACAACTACTACATGAAACGACAGCAGGGCAAGAGGACAACGTGTCATCTAAAACGCGGTTTGATTATTTAGATTATTAGCTCTAAAAATAAGTGGTATGTTAACGTTTTTCATAAATGTATGGATCCGAATACGGTGTAGTCATCCTGACTTTTTTCAAACAAGTCGCACGACCTGTATAAAAATAGTTAGAAATACAGCTAAATATAAAAATTCGAACACTATATTACAAATTCAGCAAATTTAAAAGTTTGACAATGTCGATGCGATCGCATTTATTTTGAAATGCAATATAGGTACGGTTCTTGAGCTTGTTCCCGTTTTACCTTGTCTAATGCTTTGAGTTTATCTAGGCTTTTCTAGTCTCCTGAGCTGTTCATTTTGTCTAGTTTTGGCGAACAAGATCAAGAAATGAGACAAGGTTTACATTAGACTAGCAAACTTGTAGGTTGCTCAACTGTCCATCAAAATTTGGTAAGCCTTTTGCTTGGTTAAATGAAAGTTATACTTATTAGTTAGACTTAGTTCCAATTCGCGCATAAAATTATATAAAATTTTAATATTAATATTTTTGTTAAGATAACCGGATTATTCAGGGTATTTAATTGGCGCGAGTCACGTCATGATTGATATTCTTGTGCTTGATATTTATCGTAGATACTGGTAGACTATAGAAGCTTTTATATACTTAAATTATCGCATAACTTTATACATAAGCAACGAATAAGAATGGAGCAATCCAACGTTTGTATTTAATTTGTAGTTTTGTACTAAGACCCTTACATGTACATAAAATAAAGCGGCAGCAAAGTAATACATAGTTGTGAGTATCAGCAAGCATATAGTTTAGAAAATATTTTATTACGTGTGTGTATGTTATCGTTTTATCGTGATTTTAATCAATCAAATGAAAGAGCTTTAAAAGCCCAGCTTCACAGCAATTCATTGACGATAGCAACAACAACAACAAAAGGCCATATGAAAATCAAATTTACACAGTTTCACAAGCGATCTTGCAAAAGTATGATCCAATCTTAACTCAGTACTAATTGACGTAATCTACTACATGAATGACAGTCTCAACTCAACCCAACAACCAAATTTACCTCAGACACACAACCATTGCTCAATGGTCAACTCCAGAATATGAATCATTTGCAATAAGAATGGTACCTACAGTTTCAACGCAGTATCGCTCCAAAACGGTCATAATTAGACTTTGCTAAGCGGCTGAATGTCAAGATGCAAGTCAACTTGGCATTGGCTCAATGACTCAATCGAATATCAACTTGGCTCAATGGCTCAATATCAATTCAACTTGGCTCAGAATCACAGATCAACTTGGCTCAGGGACTCAATCAACTGTGAAATGAACTTGGCTCAGAAGCTAAATCATAGATCAACTTGGCTCAGAGACGCAATGGATTCTCACTTGGCTCAGTGGATCAGTGTCAATTCAACTTGGCTCAGAAGCTAAATCACAGATAAACTTAGTTCAGAGACGCAATGGTTTATCAACGTGGCTCAGTGGATCAGTGTCAATTCAACTTGGCTCAGAACCTAAATCACAGATCAACTTGGCTCAGGGACGCAATGAATTATCAACATGGCTCAGTGGATCAGTGTCAATTCAACTTGGTTCAGAACCTAAATCACAGATCAACATGGTTCAGGGACGCAATGGATTATCAACTTGGCTCAGTGGATCAGTGTCAATTCAACTTGGCTCAGAAGCTAAATCACGAACCAACTTAGCTCATGGACGCAATGGATTATCAACTTGGCTCAGTGGATCAGTGTCAATTCAACTTGGCTCAGAAGCTAAATCACAGATCAACTTGGCTCAGGGACTCAATCAAATATTAACTTGGCTCAGAAGCTAAATCAAAGACCAACTTGGCTCAGAAGCTAAATCACAGATCAACTTGGCTCAGGGACGCAATGGATTATCAACTTGGCTCAGTGGATCAGTGTCAATTTAACTTGGCTCAGAAGCTAAATCACAGACCAACTTGGATCATGGACGCAATGGATTATCAACTAGGCTTAGTGGATCAGTGTGAATTCAACTTGGCTCAGAAGATAAATCACAGATCAACTTGGCTCAGGGACGCCATGGATTATCAACGTGGCTCAGTGGATCAGTGTCAATTCAACTTGGCTCAGAAGCTAAATCACAGATCAACTTGGCTCAGGGACGCCATGGATTATCAACTTGGCTCAGTGGGTCAGTGTCAATTCAACTTGGCTCAGAAGCTAAATCACAGATAAACTTGGTTCAGAGACGCAATTGATTATCAACGTGGCTCAGTGGATCAGTGTCAATTCAATTTGGCTCAGAAGCTAAATCACAGACCAACTTGGATCATGGACGCAATGGATTATGAACTAGGCTTAGTGGATCAGTGTCAATTCAACTTGGCTCAGAAGCTAAATCACAGATCAACTTGGCTCAGGGATTCAATGGAATGTTAACTTGGCTCAATGGCTCAATATCAATTCAACTTGGCTCAGAACTTCAGAAGCTAAATCACAGATTAACTTGGCTCAGGGACGCAATGGATTATCAACTTGGCTCAGTGGATCAGTGTCAATTCACCTTGGCTCAGAATCATTAAGTTATGTCCGTCGAGATCTTTGATTCAATCTATATTGGTTCAATTAATCTCAAGTAACAAATAAATTGAACTTGTCTACAGCTCAACTGAACTTAGAGCTGACCTGTCTGAAGAATATTGACCAATATACCTATCAGTCTACATAGGCTATCTGTAGACACCATAGTCTGACACTCAATCAGCATCAATTCAATTCAGAATCTTGCTTTGTTTATTGTTCTCTCGCATGGGTACATATAAAAAGTACCTTGGACAAGAATAGGAAATGAAACAAAAATTGATAAATATTATGAGTCAATGATGATATGCAAACAGTCAAGTTGAAAAAGACCAAATCACTCAATATTTGTAACTGAATATTTTCAAAAGACAAGAATAATAATATGGTCTTTGTGAAAAATTTACGCAAGAAGAAAAATGTGAGTGAAAAATTGTGAATGTGAAAAATGTGTCAAACAAAATAAATTGAAACTTGGTCAAGATAAAAAGAAGAAATTCATGATACCGTTTACGGTCATCCTTCGCAAAGTTCCGACCCACCCGTATTCCAGTTCCTACAAAACGTACATATGTACTCATTCATACGCTCCAAAACCCTTAACTCTCTGTAAATGTTATATTTTGTGTTTGATTTTCGATTAACAGTAAATTATATATACTATGTTTCACACAAAAACTACACCGCACATTAAACCTTGATTTGTGATGTCCTTGGGTAACCAACCCCATACACACAATCAAGCTCTATCCATATGCCAGGTTAAGAGGGTAAGATTGCCCTAACCAACAGTGGCGGATAGTAACAAAAAAAAAAAAAAACTCGTTCATGCACATCGCGTTACACGCAACACTGCGTATAAATCACTGACTGCACTTTGAATTGTTCTATGACATTGAGATTTGAGATTGCGCTTACCATTACCGCTACAAACGGCTAGTATCAAGACTAGCCAAACTGTCGTACCCAATGGACCCATGTTGAATAATGATGGTTTTTCTGTTCTAATATTGTATATATAACATTCTGATATTTTGGATGGTTTTAAAGATTGTTTTTTCAGCTACATCGGGTTTATAGGGGTTTAATGCTTCTATTTATTAATTCAGCCGAACTTCCAGGTGGCTAATATAAATCTAGATTTTCTCCTTACCAATGGAATAAGCAAAAGCCCAGTGCAAAATGGGTCTGGATATTTGTATCAAACCTATATTATCACTCAGTGATAAAGTAATGCGTATTGAAGAAAAAGTGTGA
Source organism: Trissonchulus sp. WLG1_4 (assembly GCA_030248245.1). Taxonomy (NCBI): domain Eukaryota; kingdom Metazoa; phylum Nematoda; class Enoplea; order Enoplida; family Ironidae; genus Trissonchulus; species Trissonchulus sp. WLG1_4. Next base: position 66,241 of record JASANF010017154.1, read on the forward strand.
CATTAGGTACATATATATTACATGTATGAATCGAGACAAAATTTGTGTGCAAAATATATTTGTAAACAATTTGAGATTAAAATTATATTTGGGATTACAAATAACAGATGCAAGTGAGAAGTGAATTGTAGTACAATAACAATGAAAAGGCAAATCAATTTTAGCAATAGCAATGCTGTGTAGTATATACATATTATACTACCTATAATGCAGCCCAGACAATCACAATATTAACACAGTCGTAGAACCCACACATTTCGCACTTATAATCACGTTCGCAGACACCCGCACAATTACACTAATTTTAATATACACAAACGCACACACAACTCTCATCAAACAACAAGTTAATTTTCCCAAGCTGATTCTAAAGAAGCCTGCTGCGCTGTGGCGCAGCAAGAAAAACATCGGAGCAGTTTTACAGGCTGAACATTTTACATGTAAACAAGTAGGCCCCAAAAGGGGCAAGGTTCCTTCCCCGGTGTCTACCTTTCAAGTTTAAATGAATTGGTTCTAATTTTACTTCCCTACTGTAGGCTACATACACTCCGTCTTTCTCTACTTCGTACCTAGCTTATTCTTATCTAATCTAACTATAACTATATATTTTAGGTACGCAACTACGTACAAAAAAATGCTGCAGGATGTTAAGCATCCCGCTGCATCAAGCCATTTGGCTCAATAGTTACACTTTGATCTGAGCTGAGCAAATCAGCTCTAAGAAGCGATAAACAGTGTTTTTCAATGGCTCTTATATATTGCCGGTGAAACATTACGGTGCCGATTTTGAAGAAATAGGTACATCACTACAACACTGTACATCAATTATTGATTTTCATGCATATACGCAGACAAAAATCAGCAGGCAGCTCCCAAGCTGAAAATACACGCAAAACATACTGGCTATGCAGCCTGCTCAGCAGCGTTAAACGCTGTGAGCCAGTAATTTCAAAACAATAGTTCCTTCTCTAGAAGGAACAAAAATGTACATATTTGTTATTGTATACGCAATGTATCGTTACAAAATTGTCTTTGTTGCGTAATGCTTGGTTACCTAGTTTGTATAAACCTCTCTGTATTTAACTACATCAATTATAACATTTGACACCTTGTAACAGCTAAAATTTTCAATCAATGAAAGTGGTTTGAACGTTAGTATAATACCATTAGTTTGAACGATTGTATTTCTGCAAATGTTTAAGTCTCATTATAAGTCTGAATGCTATATAACCAAGTGAACTCCATCAAGTTGTAAAAATTTCGTATGTCACTTAACCACAAAACTCGGTAACAAACAAGCGTAAGCGACACCAAACTGCGCTATGGCGCTTTTTGTGAGTTCTATTTACGCTATTTGAGCCATAAGCCTTAGCGAAAGTGCTATATGTGCTAAATCTGTTGCTTTTTGCGAGTGCTATTTGTGCTACTCGCGTTATATAAGCGCTATCAAAATTGTTATATGAGCTATTTGCTCTATAGCGCTCTTTATGAGTGTTAATTGAGTTATTTTTACAATAAAAGTTACCGTAGGGGCTATGTATAAGCGCTATTTTTATATATGCGTGAAACTTTTAAAGAACAAGCTCTTCTGCTGAGTGAGGAAATGTTAAATTGCGAGGTCTGAGTGTCAATATTCCAGAGGAAATATTCAACGCGGCCACTAATTGTAGACAAAATGATTTTTAACTTGCTATTTCTGCACACATTTACTGCTGATTAGCTCCAAAGTTTCTCAAACAGTCTGTGTGTAAACACGTTTTGAGGTCAAAAACTTATTGAAGCAAAAATATAGTAACTTTTATTTATCAAAATGTAAGTCTCACCGAGAGTTGCACTCGGGCCGCTAGATTCGGAATCTAGAGTGTTAACCACTACACTATGAGACCACTAGAACGAAAGTGTTAAAAGTGTTAAATTTAACTACTGTGGAGTTTTCCAAACATTGGATGTCCAAATTATGTACAAACTATCTCAAACAGAAATAGTGTTGATAACTTGTGGATAACTTGTATTGTAGATTAATCATTCAGTTCAATAATAATTTGTTCATTAACCGTGGAAAACTACTAGGTATTGTACGCATGCGCAATATATCGTTCTACTTGTCGTTTCTCATTAGTACGTAAATTAATTCATCTACATGTCTAGCCCGGTTAGCTCAAATGGTAGTGCGTTTGCATCTATTGAGCATCCGCTTGCGGATCAGATTGTTGGCGGTTCGATCCCGCCCCGGAGCTGGATATTTTGCATTCTACGGCAGTACTAGATACCGATAGTTTCGCCAAGTTTGAATTTGTCGATTTGTGGCAGGTAAGCGAGGTACCTACCCTTCTAGTGTTAATTAACACTAGAAATTTGACCTACCCAGATTAACGTAGGAGTTTGAGATTCTGAATATAGTATATACGCGTCCCCTGAGGGGGCCGCGTAAAAAGAACCGAGAAGGGATTTGCACCACCCATCGCTAGATTTCAAGCGTAGTGCTCTACCATCTGAGCTTTAAAAAAAAATTGCCACAGTGACATAGCCTATTCGGGTTTGAACAGTCACTATATCCATATCCGATAACCATTGGAACAAACATACTTTCTTTTTTGACATTACTTAAAAAATGCGCCATAGCTTCTGCCATGAGAGTGGTAAAACGATATATTACGTCGGAGCGCTAATGTTTCTAATGAAAAAGGTCTAAATTTCAAAGTCTAATTTATGTTAAGTAACTGGGTCAAGTGACCAATAATTTGAAAGGTCTTGCAAATTTCTTGCAAATGTTGCTGAAATTATTGTAGTATTTTTACGCTATCAAAAATTACGGCCCCTAAAAACCTTTGCTAAAGGGCTGACTACACGCATCACACCATGTGTGATCATATCTCAATGAGACAGCATTTTGTCAAGAATTTTCAAAATTTCTGCCATTTTTTACTGTTTTATAATAATAACTATGAAATCACAACTTCTAGCAGGTTTTTATCAGTTGGCTTACAAGGATATAGGGCTGATAGAATTTTGCGGCTTCCTCCACCGTTTGTACGTTAACCGTTTCTTAGTCCGCCGATATGGCTAACTGGATATGGACGATGTCGTACAGGACGTCGTTCTGATGCTGGAGGCCTCGCTCTTCCAGTCGAGGGGGAAGATGGAGGGCTAATTTTTGTCTGGGCTTGGCTGCGATGGTGGCTTGAATGAGCTGATCCACGCGTTCTTCCGAGAGTTTTGGCTGGTTTTGTTTGCAGTGGCCATAAATACACCCCACCACACCAATAGCTCCAAAATTTTTTTACAAAATTATCACTGTTTTAAAAATTCTTGTTATACATGCAAATTACTTACCACTACCATAGATGCACATAGGGGGGGTTGGGGGGGTATCCATCCCCCCCCTGAGGGGGGTGGGCACCCCCCCTCAGACATCCGGCACCCCCCCTCAACCCCCCACCCCCCCTCTGATGGCCAAGAAAGTGCCCCAAAAATGCGTAAAAAGTTAAAAAATTGCAAAAAATTTTCGCCTACGGCGAAAAAAGCACCCCATAAAGAGTTGAAAATCGAAAAATTCTGAAACATTTTTGGCTGTCGCCGAAAAATGGACAGAACTAGGAACCACCCCCCCCCTTCCGCCACGGGTCGGGCACTTCCCCCTCGCAGGTTCACCCCGTGCATCTCTGACCACTACTTATGCCAATGAGTTTTGATACATCTTTATACGTACGTACCAAAACAGATGCGTGCATTTATTAAAACTTCAGGTATTTTTTGAGAGAAACTAGTCTGGCTCATGAGCACAGTAGATTTTTTTATCTTAATTAAGCTAATATTCTTGTATCGTCTGGTAATAGTGAAAAAAGTTTGTAAAACGTGCAAAAACAAATATGATAGCGACTGACAGGTATTAAGAACAAGCTGCTGAGTGAGCAGCGGAACATTGTGAGGCCTGATTGTCAATATTCCAGAAGAAATATACGCGGCCACTATTTTGTAGATAAAACTATTTAATTTCTAAGTTCTGCACCTATTTAGTGCAGAGTAGCTGCAAAGTCTGTCAAACAGCAAAAAATTGATTGAAAAGAATAGAAAAATCTAACAAGTTCGAAAGAAAAAGTCAAAAATTTACTCATACCTCCCCTGGGACTCAAACCACAGACCTATTGCTCTTGAAGCGAGCATCATACTACTCCACCGCCTGTTCACATGAGTTAAGTCATTAAAAAGTCCAGTACTCAGCATGGTAGCTACTATGTTACATTATGCATCAGAATATCCAGCATGTTTTTGAAAACGATGTTTTTGTCAAAGCAGATCAAAATTGACAGGGAATGGCATAAAAATATAACAATGCTAACAGGCAATGAAATAAAAATATGTCAACATTAACCAATGGTAAAAATTAATTAAAAGTTGCTGTAGGTACTTGAAAAGTTTGTCTGCATCCGCAAGCAGCGGTGGTTAGCTCGGTTAGTAGATTGGTTCTTAACCGGAAGGTCGAGGTTACAAATTATCAGTTCCTCACCACCGATGTAATTTTGCGTTTCACGTATTAAATGTCTCAAAAGGTGAGTTGGCTGGGGAAATCGACCTACCTGCCCGTCTAGCAATAATTAACACTGGAAACTTGACCTACCTAAAATCACTTAGGATTCAAAGAAGCTGAACATAATGTCTTGTAATAATCGATGGAACAGCGTATTTTTTAATAAAATGCGCAGCTGCAATTACAATGTGTATTACACCATGAAAAATAGTTACAGTATAAAATGGCTGTAAAAATTATCATTAGTAATCCAATCAAATTAGTAACTCACCAAGTAGGCTTATGCTGAAAATTTTGACATGAGGTGAATTTGTGCTTAGACTTCGGATCAGAGTGCGTTACAAACTTAAAATCATATCGCGCAGCTGCAGTAGAAAGTTATGTATTAAAGTTTAAAAATGCTGGACATGAACCACCAAGAATCCTATAATCAACCCCTTCACTATGGGGGCTACAACAAATGTAAGTTAAAACTTTAGGATTTTGCCTGTAGAAATATAAAACTATGAACGTTTTCAAATACCTAATCTTTTCATTTCCTTGAAAATAACTTACTTACTAGAAATATACTTACTCTACACACTTACAATGTACTTTTACAATTATTGTCCTTAAAATAATATTAATTTTTTATCGGTATACCAACTTAAAATTGAATTGTTATATTTAGCATTTTTCTTCAGATATGTCATGTCTTATTAATTATTAATGTTATAAATTACATATTAATTATAAAAATGGTAAGTACTTGTAAAAAAGGTTTTTTATGTTCAATTCAATCGGAAAGTGAAAAATATTTGTTTTATTTTGCAATAGTCTTTTGCAACAAATGAAACCTTTGTCAGACTGCTTTATTTCGTCCGTCTGAATATTTGCTTTCATTAATTGTTTTACTTCAATAAATGGCATCAAATTATTTCAGAGCCAAGTTGGTATTTGAAGCTTGAGTAATTATAAAAAATGCCAGTCGTTTTTTCACTCCAAGGCAAAATAATTTTATTTGCGATCTCCTATAACAGTTCTAAGTTTAATCAAGTGCATAACTACTAAGAAAAAACAGCAACACGAAGTAGTAGTGGTTGAGTTTTTTTTACATCGGATTTAACATCTTAGCGTCTGTTGCACAAAAATCAATTAAAAGTGTAACTAGAATTACCATTTAGTAATGCTACTAAGCTCATTGTCACATTTCAGCAGGTTATCTAGTGGGGCAAACAGACGTTGTTTGTTTGTGCGTTTTTATTGTCGAGAATATATGCTAGCATGTGCTGTCTCGTTAAGCACGTTTCTAATTCGAAATCACGACCATTGATATTAAAACCCGATTTGTACAGTCTGTCGTTAAGCAATACCAAAAAATACCTAAATGCCAATTTGTTTGCTGCAGAAAGCTGAAGTCACTTCAGAATCATACAAAAAATGTTTTAGAAATTTTTTTATTGTAATATAAAAATGTTCAGAGCAGCGACTCAAAATTTGTCCTTGTACCTGTTCCCATGTATAAAGTTGTTCCTATGTTCCAAGTATAAAGTAGACTGTACAATTGCTTAAAACAGGTAATTGATTATCAGTAACTGTTTCTTCAGGTTACATGAAATATGCTTTTTTTTATGCCATTTCATAAGTATATGGGCAAATTGGTACAAACGTGGAAATATTGCAGTTGCAAAACCAAGTCTTGATGCTTTAAAGAGGATGCAATCCGTAGCTAATTTTGTGAAATTTACTTTCATTTTTCTCAAATGATGTTTTGCAGAACTAATCAATTTTCAAAATTGTTCTTAAAAAGCTCACCTGTTATAACATTACTAGCTTATCGTCCTTTAATTATATTTTTCACTATATTTTTAGACTATATAGACAGCTGCTGTATCGTAATTAATAGAATAATCTTGACATTGTAATAAATAGAAAATATAACGTTCTAGTTTGTGCTAGAAGGTAGGCTTCCAGTACAATTACAATCCTATAGTTTTAACTCTAGGCGTCGTAAACATATTTTTTAGAAGATCAGTTATCACATTAAAAATTTTCGACGAGTTCGTGTTTATTTAAAGTCTTCAAAATTGTTGATTTAAATTTTAGCAAAAGTAAAGGAATAACTTTTATTGAACTAATAATGACATTTTTGTAAACTATAAAATGGGTGCATTTGTATTGCTCTAGTGCATCATGATATCATATCTTGTCTTCGGCTATTAGCAGCTTTGTTTCTGTAATCTCCAGAAATAATTTTCGCCATCAGCCTTGTCCATCGGATAGTTAAAATTAACATTCCAAGTGTTGATTGCTTGAAATCCTCCAAACATCATCGGATAGCCTATAACAAGAAAAATTAACATTGCCAGACGTTTTTTACTAGGAAACAACGGGTTATTTTAGTATGAATTTGAAGAATAATGCGTAATTGAAGAATAACAGCTTTAAAAAAAATATAAAGGCGATAGTTCGTTAAAATTATTCTGGCTTAATATTTATTAATTGCATTATTAGTTTAGCTTATTTATTATTGCAAACTGTACGTAGAGCTATAAATTTGTCCTATCTCACCAATAAAGTCATTGTGAGCCGGTGCAATATAAACTTCGCCGCCTTTGAACTGAACTATTTTGAACAAATGTCTATTTCCATCGTAAGGCGGTTGAACGTGTACGTGAGGATCATGTTCTAAATCAGGTCCGCATTGTTTGGAAGACGCCATTCCAGGTCCAAGCCGGCATTTTAAATCAAACCATTTTTGAAACGACCACAGCCATCTACTCTTTCGACGGCTTTCAATTTTCCAGTTAGTTCCAGCCTAAAACAAGGAAACACTTACGGAAGTATAAAAAAAACGGATGTAATGTGTAAAAATGACCTAGAATAAAATATGCTGACATAATGCATAAAAAAATTGACGCGTTGTATTTAACAGTTAAGAAACACTTCAGCAGAAATGGTGTTTAGCAATGAAAAACGAAACATTACCTTATGAAATTTAAACGCATAGGTACTGTAGGGTGATCCTTTATAGACGCGAATTATGTTGACACCGTCGTCGTACATGTACCAACCACGGCTGTATCCATTGCTTACGATGTAGTAGCATCCTGGACTCAAATTTTGAATTGATTTTGGAGCCTAAAATGTGCCAAAGTGTTTAAAAGTATGTCATAAGTTCATAGTCAATTTGTTCAAATTGCCTTTTGAATTTGTGAGTTGCTGTTTAACGCTATTATGTAAAGAAGAGTTAGTGTTTTTAATGCATGTGCCATCAAAGTATTTTGTTATCAGGTTAACTATGTGGGCAAAAAATTTTGCGGCATAACGTACTCCTGCAGACTCCAATCGGGTTTCAATTGCTAGTTCTGATGCAGCGTTATATCTTGCCATCACTTGTGCATGCTTCAGTTCAGGTTCGCGCAAGAATCCCAAAACAAAGCGACATTGCTCTCTGCTTCCCTCAACTACTTTTCGAACTGCTTCTTGTGTGGGCTGAAAATCTGCACTTCCTTTAGATAAAACAGCTATAAAGGAAATCAGCATAGCTTCGCGCGCATTGTTTATTTCTGCGTAAAGTCGAGCCAGTGTGACTGTAGCTCTGCCAGCTGCTCTGTCAGTATGTTCTCCAGCCATCCGCTCGATGTGTTTTGCAATTCTACCCAATGATTCAGCTCCTTGGTAGGTTGGAATGTTGGTGATGGTAGCCTGCATAGCTTGGTCGTTGATTTCAGTTTGTCCTAGTAGTGGCTGCAAGAACTGTTGGGAATTCAAAATCCAACGTTTCGCGCCATTAGCTTCCTCTTCTAAATCTTTCAAGCGCTCCTCTGCTAAGGCAGTCTTGATCATTTTTTCAATAACCTAAAATAGATACATGGCTACAGCTTTTTTACATTTTAACATTTTTGCAGTATATTTATGTTAAACAACTGACTTATATAATAAAAATCTGACTAAACCCAACGCCGCTCGCAGTCGCTAAATTAGTAAAAATAATGTTAACCTCTTGCAAGCTTGGGCCTTCAGTCAGTGCACCAATGATTCCAGACGCAATTGATGTTACTATACTGAGAGCAACGCCAGCGGGTCCCGCAAAAGGAGCGAAAGCTGCCACAACATTCAGTAAACCCATAGATATTTTGGCAGGATCTTTGGAGGCCAGATTGCCAATTTCTCCTTGCAACACTCCAACGGAGCCCACCAAGGCCGTCAATTGTCTGTCCTCCATGATGTCATCGACTTGAGACTTGATCGGGTTCAGACTTGCACTGAGTTTTTGTCCATAACTCGGATCATGGAACTGTATGGTTGTGATTTTTTGCTGCAAGATTTCAACTTTTTGCTTTATATCGATCCGAGTTTGTTGAATGTTGATGTTCGTGTTTCGTTCTTGTCGTTCTAAAATCACAAAATTTTTAAGCAGCTGCAGGACCAATTAGTGATTAATTTATAAATGTTTCAAATGAATTTGATTGCCATTAATTATTATAATGTTAGCATTCGATATAAATAATGCAGTTTGCTCCGTTGTTTACTGATTTTTTTATTGTTATGATATATTCACTTTCCAACTGGTTGGAATACTTTTAACATTATGCTTACACAGGTAATTATTTACATTGTGCAGTCCAAGTTTGTCCTTTTGCTGCCGATATTTACTATTTAGCTGATACTGTAATTACCATTAAGAAGAACATTTTTACAGAAAAAAGTTGCAAACAGACGATGCAGAATTTCATTAGTTATTCATATAAAACCACTAACCAGCTTTATGAATAATTGCTACGTTTTGTATTTGCTATTTTTAAACTATTTCACTTGAACCTAAATAAGTAGTTTTTTTTTGATATGTTGATTTCAAACCTCCTTTATTCCCTATTGCAATAAATGTGAGATACATTAGATAAGATAGTCGCTAGAATGTTTGAATGTCTGAAGACGCTATATGTGAGGTTAAGTCTATAAACATCCAGCCAGAAGTTGTGGATTCAATGCGGTTTATTAGCATAAATTGGATTTGTGTAGTAATTTTTAATTACAATATACACTAAAATCTTGCAGTGCCGCACAATTTAGTTTCCAAAAAACTAACTGTGTGACATTTACGACTAACTTCATTTTGAAGCACAAAAAATTTACAGAGACCTTTTTGCAGAAACATGCGACAAAGCAAACAAGTCAATGCCACAAACATTGACAAACAAGTGTTTGTCAGCCTCTTATTACACAATGCCATCTTTTAAATACTTTTAAGTTTATTTTTCCGATTTCCACAATAACAATATTATATTATGTCCACTACAAAACCAATATTTTGCTTACGACTCTAACTTTTTACTGTGCTTCTTCTAGCTGCTTTTAAGCAACTACTACACGATATGCGCCACACAAACCTGGCGGCTCAAGGATTCACAAATCTAGTTACTTAAGTAAAAGTTATACAGTTTATAAAATGCAGTGACTTTGAGAAAAGCCTAGACAATACATTTGTTTCTTCTGACATTCTGTGTTCTAGCTAATGTCACATCAAAACAATTAGCATTATTTTAAGCTGCGCTTACCAGTGCCGCTACAAATAGCGGCTATTAAAAGCAGCGAAACTGTTATACCCAACCGACCCATGATGGACGATACTGATATATTCTTAATCTTGGTTTTCTATTTTATGACCATAAGATGTTTTATCAGCTGTAGCCTACTTTTTGAAACCGTCTAATTTCGTTCTTTGTATTTCAAAATGATCTTTCTCAGCTGTGTTAACATCAATTTGGCTTCGGTCATAAACAGCGAATTTTCATATTAGGAATTGGAAATGGCGAATAGACGGAGCTAGCTTAAGTACTCTTGGTTTAAGATTTTATGAAAAACAAATTACGTAAAAGACTGTATTTGTAGCATTAATATACGGCGGACTGCACCAAATCGGATTAATTGACGATTAGCTTAAACCGATTTATCTCAGGCTTAAATTCCTTAAATCAGTTCAAGTCCGCTGCACCAATGAAGATTAGCACAGTTGGCGCTTAAGATTTAGTTGAAAAATGAGGTTTAGCTGCGATTTAGCTGGGATTTAACTAAATCGATTTTACTGGAGTTTAGCTCAAGCTCAGACTTAAGTTAATCCGATTTGGTGTAGTCCACTGTTATAAAAATAAATCCTGCATTGTTGCTTCGTTAAGAACGATAAGATAAGAATTCTAACACTTTTAATAGTTTGTACAAGTCTCATGCGAATGCATTAGTTTGTTTTTTGTGCTACTGTTTCATTAGTGGCAGGTATTTTTGTCCTTCCTTCAAACAAAATATTTTGTAAAAGCCATTCCTTCAAAATATTATTGCCAACTGTCATGCACCAATCTTGTTGAGATAAAACATACATTGTAAAACAATGGTTATTTTTCTGAAGCGAACTCGAACTGTTTGTTTTGTTATACAACTGGCTGAATTGACTTGTAAGCAAGTACAAGTTAATAGAATTTCCTAGAATAGCATCCATAAATTAAACAGGATCAAACTTATCAGAATAATAAACCTGTTTTTCTTTCACAAATATTTCATTTTTGTCAACAATTTATATTATAGATTATGTAAGGCATTGTTCAACTACTATATAACAGGGCGTCTAACAAGCAAAACAGCATTACAGCAAATTAGGTATGCAGTGGAGGCTATTTACGAGTTTTTTTTTTTAAATTTGAGCGAAGCTTTCACTGATCCTTTTAACTAACAAGTTTTAGGTGCTGAATATGAGAATTCTTTAGAAAATATGCTTATTTATACTCCGAATCACATTCATTCAAACATAATCGGTTCTAGTGATGTTTGCAGTCATTAAATGGGATCTCTTTATATTGCCGATAATGGCTCGACACGTGTCAAGTTGTTTGTGCAATTATGTGCTAGAGTGTGTTTATATTTACAGTTAGTAAAAAATTGGTCACAACAGTAGCTTGGCACTTAGGTTTGAAGGAAAACTGTTCGAATCAAATATCTTAACTCCTGCTTTCTTGCACTAAGGTTACGCTACACTAAGGACGCTACAGATACACTATATTCAAAATAATAGAGCCATACTAATTTCAGGTAGATCGAATTTCCTGCGTTATTACCCTTGGAACTTCCAGAAAATATACTGAACAGTCTATTCTTACAATTCGAATTAGATGCTCAATAGATGCAAGACGCTCTACCATAGCTTACCGGGCTTACCTATGTGCTCCAGAATTATAGAAGTCCACAAATAATTTTAAGGTGCCCAAATAAGTAAATAAATGATTAAATGAATACAAAGACGTCCAAAGTAACCAAAATTACCAATGCAATGCGTTTTGTGCATTTTATTCATATTTGAATATTTGAAAAACACATTTCTTCAACATTTATACATACAATGTTAGCCGAGAACGAGAAGTTTTAGATGCTGAAAATGAAAATCGTAAAAAGATGTTCTTCAATGCTCACAATAAGTTATTGAAAACTGATAATTAGTTTACTCAGTACTCAGTAGTGAGTGTTTACAGACGTTGAGAGTCATTTTTATCGAAAATAAATGACCGCGGTTCATATAATCGATGTAACTCTTAGGCTCGATTCATACTTACAGCCGTATGTCCGTTCAGTCTGCAGAATGACGTCACTAGCAGCCTAGTGCAGTGGATCAGCCAGCGCATGTGACGTCATTATTTCGTCATTTTGTCGGCTGAACTGACATGCGGCTCTAAGTATGAATCGAGCCTTAGCGGTCAAGCGAGTTTGGATAGATAGCTTTTTGTGTTCAATTGTGAATTTCAATAATCGCTTTTTTACTTATTCATTAATTATTTTTTCTCGTTACTCATTATTACGTTTGTCTCGTCTCATTACTTGTATTTTACTTCTTTGTCTCCTAATAATTTTAGTGCAAGAATATGTCTAGAGATTCCATTTTTATCAAAATTTGAAGTAAATGTATGTAGTTACATACAGAATTTTCGGTACCTTACGTTGCTTTGAAGCTTACACAGCAGTAAATGAGAGTAATTCCGTGTGACTGGCTATGGCCTATGATGGTTATTCACTATTTTTGGCCATATACGAACTTATATTGATACTTTTGTGACTTTTTGATGGCATTTTTTGAGCTTTGAAGAAGTAAATTTTTGTGGCATACCTAGTGCGAAGAACTCAAAAAAAGACCAACCTGCCAAATATTTATGTAATTGGGGTCATAAGTCGAAATTTAGTAAAAACACCTCACACATTGAGCAATTATATAAACGTATATATACGACTAGTCAAACTATCAGTTAGTGATGGAACACTTTGGAGCGGCCGTTTCGACTTAACAAAGTGTGGAAATCAGTTTATTATTTTTTTGCCTAATGAACATGCGATATTTTCATACCGATCCTGCGTCAAAAAATGTGTATGTTAACGTTAATATTAAGTATCGTTTTGTCTCCTTGAATAAGTTCAAGTTTAGTTAAGTTAATATGAGTGTTAACACGCAACAATTGTACTATTGGCGCAGGAATGGGTCCAGCTGCTGTTACTATAAACTTGTGCCCGGCGCAGGAATGGGAATATCTGTTAATCGACTTTTAATACGAGTCCACTTAAAACCAGCGGAAAAGTGGGATAAGCGTAGGACTGGGGCACTATCTTTAATGCAGCCTGCATCTGGTTTTAGCTACATATGCATAGCTGATGCAAAAAAAATTAAAAACGGGCAAGTTTTGGTAGAAAATCGAGCAACAAGTGAGAGAGGCAGTTTCCGATAGGCTCAAGTTTTGGTGTGTTTTGGTGCTTTTGCCTCTAATGGACAAACACTATTATTTACTTTGTCCTGTTATTCAAAAAAAGCCTGTAATTTCAGCTGAGTTATGGTATTTTCTGTTTTGCATTGTTATAATAAGTCAACTCAAAATGTATGTTAGTGCGTTTGTTTATTACCGTGTCATGTTCTATTATTTTTTACAAATTGGTCTTTTTTCTGGAAGATGTTTTTGTTTCGTTCAATCAATAACGCTTATGATTGATCTTTTCATTGATGATTTCTATTTTGATTAATTGATTGATTTGATTGTGATTGACTTTGATAATTAATCCTTTTTTTAAATTGGTAAAAAAGTAGGTAGAAGTACCTATATACAAGCGTATGCCCGTGACTCTTTTGGCAAGATAGGTATCAACTTGAATTTTAAATTTACAGTAGCTTTTGGAAAATTAATTGGCTTAAGAATAGATTGAGTGATTTAAAGAACATCAAAATTTAATGCACAGTCGCATGTCACCTTGTTTCCGTTAAACAGATTCTTACATCTACTAAAAACGGTATTGCCTATGTAAGATTTACAACTCCATAACTCCTGCAAAACTATACTTGTTGCACACAACACCAGGAGCTCAATTTTATAACGATTTCAACAGTCGTTAAACTCAATGGTTACGTTTAGTTCAACGGCTCTATTGGAATCAATTTCGCTGTTGAACTCAACGGCGCATTTAAATAAAATCTTTATAAAACTGAAATTTTTCAATTTATAAATTTCTTTATATCCATATATGCTTACATAATCTGTAATGTAATAATGTATAAATATATAATAATATAATGTGAAAATAATCTATAATGCACATATATTTTTATATAAACTATATAGGTAAAATAGAACCCAGTTTCAAGCACTTTGACGTGAGGTTTCAATATTTGTATTCGTCAATAAGTATTACCAGTAATGTTGTTCTTATCTTTAAGCGTGGGAGAAGGACAATTAGCTTGTCAACGATTAATGCATGCTATTAGCCATCAATGCATAATAAATGTAAAATAGACTATAACTCCTACAAAACTTACATAATTCCTTACTTGTAGGAGTAATGATCTGTATGATGTGTGTTTTTCTCGTTCCAATACATCCCAGCCAAAAAAGCAACACTTATAGAATAGTGGTTACAAACCAGATGGTAGCTTACAAATTAATACTGCGTCAGGTATATAACGTATACGGTATAAGTAAGTAACAAGCAGATATTTTTTTCTTATGCAATGTTGACGAGTGCGCTTATTTCAACTTGCAATTTAAGTTTTTTATTGTCCATTTTCATGATTTACATTTTCATTCACTTTGTTTCTGCGGACAAAAACAAGAATGCTAAAAGCAATATTGTTATGTGCACAATATAAAAAAGTGCTTATTTTCAGCGGGCAGCATGAAAAACATTTCCTTTAACTTATGAGAAATAATATTTGTAGACACTTAAGATTTCACTTATTAAAGGGGTCGTACCACAAAAGCAGTTAAATTTTGCGCATTTACATTTGTAAAAGCTCGTCGTATTTAGTCCCTTTGCATCGGCTAAAAGCACTTTTCGTATATAATATTTTTTCAATCAAAGAATGTTCTGGATAATTTGCACTTTTTTATCATACTACTGTCATCTTCTATTCTTTTGATTAACTTGGATTTTTCTTATTTTTAAGTTAGAATTCTTTAGCTGTCTGTAATATGTACTTCAATAGATTCTGCAGCCTGGGCCCGATTGTATAAAGAATTTCTGAACTATATACTATGTCAATATGCCTACAGACGAAATGTCACACTTAGCGCCTGAGCTCATGGTTACCCCAGTGAGCATCGGGCAACAAAGACTCAAGTGTTTCTCGAAGATAGTGCTTCCTTCAAATATGCGCGAAGTAGACTTACTAAATATTTTACGTGAGATACTTTTCGAAAAAGTGTTTAAATTTGAATTCAATTCTACATTTTTCGAACAAAACCCAGTACTTAATGTCATGTATGTATTTGTTCCGCTTGAGCTTAGTAAACAAGAAATAAACTTAGTAGTCAGGAAAAGTTTAAGTTTTCGTGTTCGCAATCAGGAAAAGTCCTGCCCGGTTAACTGAAAATGGATATGTTATAGGTTTTTGCTTTTTTATTCAGGGCCCGATTAATCGAAGCAAAATATTCGTCGTTGAAAATGTTCGTCGTTGAAAATTTTGGATTGATCGAAACATTTTCAACGACGAACATAACACGTGATTATAGGACAAATGTTCGTTGTTTAAAAACAAATGTCCGTCGTTGAAAAACAAATGTTCGTCGTTGAAAAAGCAAATGTTCGTCGTTGAAAATGCTCGTCGTTGAAAAAACAAATGTTCGTCGTTGAAAAACAAATGTTCGTCGTTGAAAAACAAATGTTCGTCGTTGAAAAAGCAAATGTTCGTCGTTGAAAATGCTCGTCGTTGAAAAAACAAATGTTCGTCGTTGAAAAACAAATGTTCGTTGTTGAAAAACAAATGTTCGTCGTTGAAAAACAAATGTTCGTCGTTGAAAAACAAATGTTCGTCGTTGAAAAATTTTCAACGGCGAACATTTCAACGGATGTCTTGAGCTCCGTTGAAATGTTCGTCGTTGAAAATTTTTTCAACGACGAGCTTTTTTCTTTTAGAACATAATAATGTTCTAAAAAACCAAAGCTCGTCGTTAAAAAATTTTTCAACGACGAGAACTTTCAACAACGAACATATTTGTTTTTCAACGACGAACATTTCTTTTACAACGACGAACATTTGCTTTTTCGACGACTTGCATTTTCAAAGACGAACATTTTGTTTCGATAAATCGGGCCCAGAAATGAACTGACTAATGTACCTGACATAGGCTAGATGCTTAACACAACACTGTTTGAGCACACGCAGCAAAAATAAGCTGGTATTACGGCATGTGGGATGGGAAAAATTCATCCGCGCCCCCCCCGAACTTTGCTTCCATTTTTCTGTAAGGTTTTTCAAGCCGTTTTCTGTCTAGCAAGAAAAAAAGCCACGTGTTGCCCTATTAAGCAAAAAAGTTGCAGAAAAACACTCTAAACGAAGTGAACATAGTGCTCTTAATTTACAAATTAAAATATTGGAGACGTCAAAATCAATTCTTGGGGACGTGAGAATCGAAATGTGAGAATGTGAAATTAGCCGCCCATAAGAAATAAGCCCGTCCGTCCAATAGCTATTCACGATCGAATGTTTGCAAAAATTGGGCGGCAATTCAAGTTTCTTGGACCCGTACTGCCGCAGGTCCATTTAAAAAACCCTGTCACATTTTAAACAAGCAGGCCCCAAAAGGGGCAATGTTCCTTCGCCGAGTGCAAATTCTGCTTACTTTACACAAAAGATTTCAGCTTTGCCTTTACTTTTGTTTTGTGTATTTCCTTTTCACGTAGATATAAAAAGCACTAACACCCGTATAAGTTTACTTTACCTATTTAGTTTTAGTGCACAGATGTTGAATTCACACTAATTTAACAGTTTTGTCGAAAGCACATTCCGCAGTTGCCGGGGCTGCTTTTAAATTCAGCATCAGCAGTCTGCTGCAAATTTTTACAAGCAAATGTCCTGTCACAACAGTTTTTGCAGACAAAAATTACGTAGTTTTTTGCAAAAAAAAACACGGGGTCGAACCTTGGGGGTTAACGTATAGCAATCTTTTACTAGCGCTTTTGACCACTCGACCACCCTACTTCGATGCATAGAGATGTTTGATTATGACTATGTGGAAAGAAACTGCGAAAACATCAGTCTAGACAAGCACGTGATTAGCATGTGTTCTATCTAATTTACCATATGAAAATATTTTAAATCACAAAATTCGAGTAAAATGACAACTCAATACATGTGGAAACTGTTATTGACCATAATTTCATTAAAAATTGTAAAAAAATACCTGTCTTTAAAAAAAGAGCAGTTGATTGCCATACTGACTTTACGTGTTAATCATATACGCTGACCAACATGCAGGTGTTACTTTAACACTATGCAGAGTTGGTTTCGAAACAATAGTTCCTTCTCTAGAAGGAACAAAAAGTAAAAGCAAAATATTGCAAAGCAAGTTGTTGTTCAGCTTTCCTTTTTTACAGTAGGGAACCGTGTCAAAAATAAAACCGTGTACATAAAAAATTGAAACGCTTTGTAGCTACTTTTGTAGGTACACTGTTTGAGTTTGCAAATATGTACACGGTATCACTTAAACAGAAATTAATAAATGGGGTGGGTTGCATATCAGTATGCTTGTATAACGTATCAACCGCGGATACATATGTGATAGGCACTGGTTTTTAGAATGCACATTTTTTACTTATCAGAATTTAAATGAAAATTGAATAGATAAAAGCTATTTAAGACGCTAATAAATTATACATAACATAACAAACAAAATGTTTCGATTTTAATATGGAATATATATGTATACCTGGGTTTTTTTTGCGCAAAAACGTTTGCAATTGCAAAAAAAATTTGATGATTGCGAAAAAAATTGAAACCTTTTTGCAAAATTGCGAAAAATTTTTGACGCAGATGAAGTGAACTCGTAAGGTCTATGCGCTGATTTTTGTCGTTTAGTCGGAAAACATTTCTGATACGTCCCCAATTGACCAAATTTGGCCTAAAAAATGGAAATTTCTCCGACTTTTTCTGATCCCCTAGGCCCGGACTCGTGCAACTTTGTGACTTGATGTTTCTAGTGATTGTAAATGGGACACATTTTCTTCCATGTATTATCACACTGCACGACTGCATGTAACACTAATAGGGGACAGTATAATAGGGGTCGGAGGTGACATAATTAAGAAAAGAAACGTTTCAAAATGATAGCATTTTCAGGTCTAACTTGGTCATTGGCCGGGTCTTCTGAAATTTCTTTACGGCTGAACATCGATTGTGAAAATTGTGAAAAATTACACAAAATTCTCAGGACGACTCCATAAAATTACATAAAGATGATAAAATTGTTTCTTTTTGGCCAAAACGGGTGAAAACTGCGTCAGTCTTATCCTGTATAGGTTTAATAATGTTTTATTAACACTTAAATGTAAAATCTACTGCATTAAGTAACAAAAGTAAGTCTGCGAAAAAAATTTGATTTTGAGAAAAAAAATTTCAAGCTTTTCGCAAAATTGCGAAAATTTGCCAGCGAAAAAAACCCAGATGTTTACTCAAGGCAACGAACAAGTTACATTTCTTGTTTGTACAAAAATCCACCAAGTCCTTACAAATTTTACGCAAGTGATGTGTATTTTTTAAGCTATCAGAAAAAATGTTTGTGAATCCAAAAAAACACGGTTCGTGTTGAAACATGATTGAAAACACGCTTTTTTAAATGGCCACGCAGTTTTTGACATTATTCCTAAGAACCCAGTGCCGTTATTTTAATAATGGAATTTATTTTTAATATTAATATTAATATAAATACAATTCGTAAAATATTTTTAATTTAATATTAATATAAATAATGTTTGCAATTTATTTTTAATTTAATATTAATATAAATGCGATTCCTGAATTATTTTTAATTTAATATTAATATAAATAAAATCCTCAATTTATTTTTAATTTAATATTAATATAAATACGAAAATTTTCGATTTTTAATATTAATATTAATTTTAATATTAATATTTCCAAAATTATTTGGCTTTACCTGGTGCTAAAAACACAGACATTGCAAGCAAATGCAATAGTGTGTCATAAACAGTATACTTAAGTAACGCTATAACGTTCTCGAGGTACTCTCTTTACCTTTACGTTTTAACATTTCTTGTCGCTCAACACTATCACAGTTCCATCACATTTCCTGTTTCGCATTACAGGTGCGATGTCTTTGTGGTTCCTGCGTTTCTGTCCTTCTGTCATTCTGATTTGTCCTTGCCAGCAAAGGACTGTCCCTAAACTGCATGTCCTTGCACGGGGGCAAGATTTGGCACCCCACGTAATGAATACTCAATCTGGGCTATAAACCTTGGCTATGTTACTCTTGTATACCAACTAAAAATCACAGGGTTACTCTAATATACCAACTAAAAATCACAGGGTTACTCTAATATACCAACTAAAAATCACAGGGTTACTCTAGTATACCAACTAAAAATCACAGGGTTTTTTCTGGAAGTTAAGTTCTTTGTGTTAAGTATCCCAATTGGACCAACTGCCACACATGGACAGCTCCTTAGGGCAACAACATCGACAAGGTTAGGGACAAGTACATATATCTAAATCAATTGCAACTTGGGGACAAGGAAATTTTTGATTAATGACACTGTGGAAGCATGAATTATTCATTCGTCAGGACAAGAACAAAATATTGAGATTAGGGTTGTTTTCAGTACATAATGGGTGGGATTCACAAAGCGCGTTTAACTTAGACCCAGTCTAAGTCTTAGACTGCGTTTAAACGCAGTCTAGCTAAACGAACGTTTAGACCCAGTCTAAGTCTGCATATGATTAGCGTGTAAATTTTGTTCTATTTTCGTGTTCTAAATTTGATTACGTTCTATTCCTGATTCACGAGCTCAGTCTAAGTTAAACGTTCGTTTAACTTAAACGCCCGCTAGTGTTGAATTTAGACTAGCCTTTTGGCTAGTCTAAGGTTAGTCTAAGTATTTTTTCATTATTTTACATAAGTATTTTTTAACATTTTTTACTTTTATAGTTTTAATTAGTTCTTATTCAACTTATAGGCTAACAATATCGTGTATTATCATGTCTATTTTACTTTTTAGCTGCTAGTATACGTTCATATGACACTTAATGTGGACGATCTAGTTTTATAGTAGAAAAATTTTGTTTACCATACTGTTTACTTATTCATTTTTGCTATTAACAGTTTATAAAGCTCTAAAGTTAGTAACGTCAACTACCTAATTATCTTAAATTGATAAAAATGATTAAAAATTACAAAAATTACTGAAGTAATAATTAATAATAATAAATAATAATAGGCATTGAGCTTTAAGTATAATCATACCAACTATAAACTGTTCTCATTATTATCGCTTAATGCTGTTGCTTCATCTTTGTTATTTTAACTTGCAAATTGCAATAAGATAGCTCAAGTTTTAGGTATTTTTAAGGGTTGTTGTTGTAATTGTTTCAATTAATGTCAATTTTTAATCAATAAAATTGTATGTTAAATAGTAAATTAATTATCTTATTTACCAATTGTCAAATTTTCTTTTTAACTACGTAATTAACTTGAATTTCAAATTAACTTTTATTGAAAAGTATTTATTACCTAAATTAATAGCATTGTCGGTACGTATTAGAGCAAAATGTTCTGAAATAGAACTGAAAAAAGAATAAAATAAAGAATTCTGTTAAACGAGCCCGTTTAACTTAAACGGGCTTTGTGAATCACGTTTAGACTCGGTCTAAACGTTCGTTTAAGTTAGACAAGGTTTCAATTGAAATAGAACATAAAAATCAGATGACACACACTAATCATATCAATCTCTGTGAATCATGTTTAACTTAGACCAACGTTTTAGACTGCGTTTAAACGCAGTCTAACTTAGACTGCGTTTAAACGCGCTTTGTGAATCCCACCCAATGTGTTTCAATAAAAGTGCCTCATAATAAGAGTAGGACACTAGACCAATTCCTGTCCTGGGACCATACATGTATAAGGAGGTGACGGTGGGTAACCCCCCCCTCGTTTCGGCACACCACCAGCTCACCACAGAGTTCATGTATAAGGATTGTCAGGGGTTTCTCGAGAGATGTATTAAAGTTGTGTCCGGCAGAAAAAATTGTGTCTGAGGACACTCCTGGACACAAAAAAACCTTGGGTACACCCTCCCTGGAATCAAGGTGGAAAAGGGCTGTATGAAAGAATCCCTGTATGTATTGTTGGTTACACGTGTGCCTGACCGCCTGGGTCCGAATGTCGAATGATACCTATCCTGCGACCCAGACATGTAACGGGGTCAAAATTTTGGGGACCCTCCCCCCTGATCGACCAAAAAACCCTCAATTTATGTCATAATCTTTTTAATATGCCTTGTTGGTTCCAATCATTAAAACCCACTTTCAGTGTTTCAACATCAACTAGTCAAGTGACGACTGACGGTGACGGGTTGCCGAGATGCCGACCTGTAATTGGACCGTCTATTCTTGACTTTTTTTACCCTTTTTTACCAAGTTGACCCTTTTTTAGACTTAGACCAGTCTAAGACTTAGACCGAGTCTACGTTAAACAGGCTTTGTGAATCCCACCCATTGTCGGGAAAAATAGTCCAAAGGCACGACGACGTTTGGTCTAGAAATCTTGATAAACCTAAAGTTTAAATAAAAGTACCAAATATTGTCCAGTAATGTTTTGTATGTATAAGTCCGGACTTGAAAAATTTATCTAAAAAATTGGTCCCTTTACGTTACCCAGTGCGAAATTAGAAATTTCGAAATAAAAAAAATCAAAAATTTTGAATAGAATTTGAATTCCAAACACAAAAATCCAATCCGAAAGACTCCGTGATTAAAAATTTGGCCGCTAAACAAAAAGATCTACACTTCCTGAAAAAAATTTTGAAGTTCAGTTGACTAGAATAAACATGTCATTTGTTAAGTACTGTAGTCCCGAATTGGGAGTTCATCATGCGGTGTGTCAACTGGCACTTCTGGTGACGGCGGGTTAATCCGGCAAAGGAATCGACCCCTTAACACAAATATAATAGCCATGCCAATGTGACCTCACGCCATCACGAACAAATTTCGGGTTGGAAAGCGAACACACGAGCCACGCTGTATTTTAAATAATATTAAAATTGTATAAAAATGCATTTTTAATATTAATATAAATGCAGCGTGTCAGTTTCTGCACAGGCATATACTTGTCTTGTATATGCCCAGCCGTTATTAAAAAGAATATTAAAAATAAAGTGCTTTTTAATATTATTACGGCCAATTTATTTTTAATTTAATATTAATATAAATACAATTGTTGAAATATTTTTAATTTAATATTAATATAAATAAAATTATCAATTTATTTTTAATTTAATATTAATATAAATACAACTCCTGAAATATTTTTAATTTAATATTAATATAAATAAAATTCTCAGATTATTTTTAATTTAATATTAATAAAATTATTAATATTAAAAGTATTTTATATACTGACTTTTAATATTAATATTAATTATTAAAATAACGGTAGAACCCAGTCTTCTGAAATTTTCTTGACATCCGTATCACAAGTTAATTGTCTAAATTCTGCTCGTTGCAATTTGCTGTTTAACTTTACTAAAAAATCAATAAAAATGAGCAAACTTACGTAAGTTCAGTAGTCTTTTACCATAAAATACATATGTACCCTAAAATACGTGAGAATGCTACCGTAATCCATATAACGTACGTACGTATAGAGGATTTTTGAATAAGCCAATCAACTGAAAAAAGTGTGGCTTTAGTTTTTGCACGCTAAACGTTTCCGATTGGCTAAGTCCTTATTTCTTATTTCTCAAGTTAAAATAAATTTAACTTATTACTTCATAAATAAGATTAGGTATTTCTGAAATAACAAATGCTTATGCTGACTTTCATATTTTTTAGTTCTCATTTCGAGTTTGTTATTTCTTACTTCTGCCTAGTGGGAACCGGTCCTTAATAATTTATGTAGCTTGTTATTTTCCAAGTCTTTTTTTAAATCCCCACAACTTTTTTAACTAATTAAATCATAAAAATATAGTTTGTAATTTCATCAGTTAATAGCGCAGTACTGTACTATCTTAATCTCTCTTTATATATTAAAAGCGAAATCTTATTAAACTTTGCGCTATGTAGAGCATTTTATAGCGCTATTTTTGCTGTTTGCTGTATTTTGCAAAGTCACCCCTTATTATCACGTATATGAACCGTAAACAAACAACATGACGTTGCAGCTTGCTGTTCGAATGTTTTTCGCGAACTGATCGAAATTCATCAAAATATCGCCAAGCAGCAAACGATAGCACATCACGGCTGCTGTGCTTTGTGATTTACCCAACAGATAATAAGGCTTACAGCGTCTGATGTGTGCTATTCGCGCTATATAGTCGCTATTTTTGCTACTTGCTATATTGGTTTGCCTTTTTCACAAATGTGCGCTATATGAATCTGACACTTTTTTATGTATATAACCCGTGAATAAAAAATTCAGGGTAATGATGTTAAAAATTTTTGATTTTTTGAAGGGTAGTGTGTGCTAAAAATCTTGTATCTGCGTGCGCGCGCTTACATCTACCGCCTAGCAGTTGATTTTTTTCAATCAAGCCGCTCTATAACTTATTATAGATCAGAACAAAATTTAACCAAACTGTATTTTCAGGACCGTGATATTCAACTGGGAATTTGAAAAATGAATTTTACTTTGCCAGAAAAATTTCTGCGCATAGTTCACTGGACCGGCGTTTTTGCTTCTATATTCTTCATTGTGGTCTCGCTGAGCAACATTGTGATTATCGGTGTGATCGTCAAATGCAAGGAGTTCCGAAATCAAGCTAACTACATTCTAATCATGCTGCTTGCCGTAACAGATTTCCTATGCGCATCCACAATGGGGTTGCCTAGGGGCTTGGAAATAGCGCTTTTGGGCCCTTCTTACGCTCTGACACCGGAACATTTGCAAAAGTACGACAAAATGTGTCAATGGACAGCCGCTTGGGGATTTACGTGGGCTTTTGCGTCACCTTTCGGTCAAGCTTTGATAGCCGCCAATCGCTTTTCAGCTGTATTTTTTCCAGTATTGTACAAAAAGCTTTTTACCATAAAAAATGCTGTCATTCTTTGGTTTTCAATGGCTTGGGTGCCACCATTAGTTCTTAGCTTCGGCATAGCTGGGGCCAGAATTTTCGGAAGTTACATATATTTGCCCACGTTTGGCGTGTGCATTATTAACGGTCGACTGAAGTTTTGGAAACTCATTATGGACACTGTCTTTATTTATATACCTTGCATAATCATGCCATTAATTTATATAACGATATATTTACGTATAAGGTTTGCAACCACGGTCACTTCAAAAGAGCTTTTGAAAAAACGAGCTCGGGGGTCCAAAATGATGTTTTGTTGTTTCCTGGCTTTTGTGATTTTTACCGTTCCGGCCCCAGCGTACCATTCTTGGGCAGCGGCCACGGGTGGACTGCACATAACAAAATGGCATTCGCTAGCTACATATTGGGTTTTCGTGATTTTTGGCTGCAGTTATGGCATTAATTTGCCATTGTACGTAATTTTTAACCCAACATTTCGCGCCGCATTTTTCCGATTTGCAAAATTTGACTCTGCGATTAGTCAAGTAAAAAGCATCGCAAGCAATACCGGTCCCAACCACACAGGAGGAGCACAGTCAACTACAGTACACTAACTAACACTTTCTAAAACGATACAGGATATGGAACGAAAATATTAATTCATATGAATGAGTGATTAATGATGAACGATTTTATAACTTCATACATGACTTTATTGTTTATCTGTATACACCGACTCACACTCGTCGTTTTAATTTTTGTTTTTTGTAATTTGTCCTTTCGCATAACTGTGTCGTGCTGTTGGTGATTTTCTTTTGTCTTTTTGAAACTGTCCTTTTGTCCTTTTGTCGTCCTTTTCCTTTGTCTTACATTTCTCCATTCCTGGCCTTTTTTTTTTGAAAATCTTTGCTTCACGCTCGTCCCTTCACAAAATAAAAAAATAATGACATTTTTCAGAACAAAAAGACAATCATACGAAGTGTTTGAAGTCATATTACCTAATACATTGAACTACAACTGGTGTGAAACTTTTTTACCCAAGTTGAGGGAATATCATCGGCAGTTAATACATGAGACCAAAACTGGACCAATGATTTGAGTTCAACTAGCTAAATGGCATAAAACAACTAAGTCAAGTGTTTGAATTAAAAGGTTTATCATAAAATAGTTTGCCACAAATTGCTTTGAACAGAAAATACAATTACAATTTAGAAGAAGCTTAGGTATCAATTTTACCAGTTTCAACAAGTTTACAAGAAAATTTATGTAAAAAATAAAAATAGTTCAAAGTACAAGAAAGTTTATGTTTCAAAAACATACCTTATAATCTTATAATCTAAGAGACGACAAAATTACGAGAGAAGGACAAAAGGGCAGCAAAAAGGACGACCACGATAAGGTCCCATGTCTAAAACATTTGTTGTTTTTTTAATCTCGTCTGTAACACATTACATATCTGCATTTTAATAATGTTGACTGTCATAATGTTTAATGTTAACATAATATTTTAATTATTTAAGACTTCTTGTTCTCTTCTAATTCATTCTTCTGGACACGATTTAGCAAACTGTTCGTCATTGAAAATGTTCATCACCGAAAAAGCAAATGCTCGTCGTTGAACTTTTTTCAATGACGAGCTTTTGTCATTTAGAACATAATAATGTTCTAATAGCCATAGCCATAATAGGCAGTTCGTCTCAGCTCGTTAAAGTACAACTGTTTACTGTACCACCTGGGCTCTGTTGCATAAACGGATTACTGATTAATCAGTAAAATTTTACCATCAGTGTTATTTTCGCGTTGCATAAACACCATCAAAAAACAGTGACCAGTAATTAGTAAATTTTAATTCAGGCATCAGTGAATTTTTATCAAAAATTTTTACTGATTATTCTACCTGCAGTTTACTGATAAATCATCAGTAAATTACTCATGAAATATCAGTGAAATACTGATCAACCATCAATGCTCCAGTAAACTATCATTTGTGATTTTACACATACTTCATCAACAAAAAGCGTTGCATAAATCACTGATAATTCATCAGTAAAATAGCATCAGTAATCAGTGAAAAATGCCAAAATAATCAGTAAAAGTGTGCGTTGCAGTGTGCGTTGCATAAAGAACATCAGCATTTACTGTTTACTAATGAAATTGTTCATATTTATAATCGGTCTAAGCCTAAGGTCTGTATTCACATACTAACACTAACGCTTAAACTTGGTGTTTACACTTAGTGTTAGCGCTTATAAGCGCTAAGTGTTATCCGCATACTTAGTGTTTATTTAAGGGGGTAGTGTCGCGAAAACAGTCGATTTTGCGCGACTATAAAACTTTTTCAATGAAATATAGGTCATTGTTCTTTATATATTCTAAAAATTGTTTCAAGGCAAATATTTTTGCCAAGTTTCAGCAAAATTGATGCAGCATACAGTTAGCAGTGAAGTCGCAAAGTCGGAAAAATGACGTTTTGAAAACCTATTCACATTCGATAATTTCGTCACGATTAAAAAACTTTTTGTTTAAATTCTTTACACAAAGTAAAAGCACATATGAACCGTTGAAAGTAAATGTAAATTTTACATTTGGCTAACTCAGGCTGGAGAAACTTGGAGCTGATCTCATGAGCTGTACTGAATGGTATGATTATTTCAGGAAAGAAGAAAAATGGATAAGTTTAATTTTTTTTTCTATTTTGTTCTAGCTGTCGTTAACGGGGTTTTACAAAATAAGTTTTAACGGATTTTTACGGAAAAGTGTTTTAACTGTAACAGCAAACAGTATTACAATAAGCAGTAAGAAAAGCTTGACGTGTCCAGTAGTTGTCGGTTGTACGGGCAAAGCGGATTATGTGTGAATGTGTAGTTTGGCGGCCATGACCGCGTTCCGCAACCGTATGCGAGTGAACGTGCTCAAATTAGTAAGCTCATACGGATGCGTACAACTTATGCCACTGTTATGTGAAGCATTTGCCGCCGTTGTTAGAATAAGCGCCGGAAAAGCTTTCTATGTATTGGATTTTAATTTGCCGTAGTCACTGCGCTCATTTAGAGTTTGTATTAAAAGTTTTTCATTGTACGAAATTTTATGAATTATGTATTTAGAAAATTTTAACTGAGGACTGAGGAGCATTGACTTATTATGGAGTTTCAATTTCGACATAACTTGAAAAGATCAAGCGGTGTTTTCTAAACAACTTTTCGTGACAATGAAGCACAAAAGTTAAAAGTACAAGAGTGACGACACATCAAATTACAGCGCGAAAATTTGCGAGAGTTGGGATAAAAGATGGTAGACGGATGGATGGAAACGTTAAGTTTAAATTTAAGTTTATTCAAATTTCTCCCAATAATTTAAAATACTTACATCAGCTGACATAGATTAACTTTAAGTAGAGGTAGACTATTTTGGCTAAGTGTAGTTTTGGTTAAGAGTTTTAATAGACTCAAACTGATTAAAGTGTAGTACTAAGGTCTTTATTAGTCAAAAGTAGCCAGGGTGACACTAATAAACTAATATGTATTTGATTTTTACGTATCCAATGCTCTGTTCATGAATGTTCATGTTAAATATTTGTAGTTTACGCAAGGCCTGTTCTATACTTTTTTATCTACTACACTAACATTAAAAAACCCAAGTCAAAAGCCCATCTTATATAATTCTATAAGCTCTTAACACATAATATTACTAGCATTACTTATTACTACTGTTTTCTTTAATTAACTAATAAGCCTACGTATAACTGTGCTTGTGTGTTTTGTGATTTGAATACGGCTCTATTAGGTACTTCATTGCGTTCTGAGTTACTCGGTGTAACGGGGTCACCTGGGCTTTTGTGTTCGCAGAGTCAGTGGAGACTTGCGTTTGCGAGGACAGCTGCCTGCGCAGAGTCAGGCCCGACTGGCGACTACTACACAGTACACAGCTACAGCGATACGACTTCCGAACACGACCGCTGCCGAATACGATTTCCGAACATGTCCAATATAATGACCACTACAACTACGTATAAGCCTGTTAAGAATTATAGCGATGCTTAATGCAACAGATACAACTATAAACTACAACTACACCAACTACAACAAAAATTATAACAAATACAAGATCTACAACAGCTACAATACTACAACAACTAC